>JBANCY010001162.1:0-13457 GCA_037040045.1 Phorticella flavipennis | reverse complement strand
TTTTCGTTCCAATTTCATTGTATATAAATATAATTTCTGTATAATGAAGTTTCTATATAATGAAGTGATTTTCTGGTGCCGTCAAGATTCATTATATGGAAGTTCGACTGTAATAAGCTTGTGCGAATTTCTGTAACGGATAGTAGGAGGCATAGTGGGATAATGGGGGCTTCGGTGGACCATTGACCAGTGCGAGTGCGAGAACCGCTCATGTCAATAGGCATGATCCGCCTAGAAAAACTAGGGTGTGGCGTAGGATTTGAAATCCACCCCTGAAAAAAAGGTCTTCAGTGAAGGAAGCTGGAAAAAGGGAGAAAAAAAGTGCTGCAGGCTTTGATCTGCAGCTGCGTCAATAGTCGATGCATCGAGTCGGTGAAACCATATCCATCCTATCTCAAAGACTATGAATAATAAGCAGATCAAGTTTAACTTTTTCAATTTTAACTACCATACTATAGATAGATATAGTATATATTCTCCACTTTCGAATAAAAGCTATTATTACGCACAAATTACCTATGACTCCCCTAGAAAAACTAGCTGGTGGTGTAGGATTTAAAAACCACCCACATTAAAAATTTTCTCCAGTGAAGAAAACAGAAATAAAGACAAATAGTGCTTAAGGCTGTGACCCGATAGGGTTTTTATGGCCATATAGAAATATTAACTTCTATGTTCCTAGACCGTCTGCTTGAAAATTTTGGTTGCAAAACCATTGAAAACCATGGGAAGTAGGGGAGAAGTCGACTTTTGGTTCTATGATGAAGTTCGATCGGGTCGGTTCCGATAAATACGCTCACGAATTAAAGGCGAAGGCTATGCTGTGCGTATTCCTTCCGTATTTCCGTATTTCCTTGCTTTTGACTTGGTTTCCTTCCTTGATTGTGTTCACCAGTGTTGGGATCTTTGTCATTGTGAAGTGGCTGGGCTAATTTTATTTGATTTTGATTCTGATCGAATTAGCGTAAAATTGAGCGTTCATCAACTTTGGAAGCCACCGGGTCGCGATCAGAAAGCTAAAACGCGACCCGGCCCGAGTACGTGTGCTGATTGTCAAAGTCGAAGTTCAGTTCGGCGGAGGCCGCGTGCGGGGCATTAAGAGGCGCAAGATGTACATATATACGACTATATATACATCCATAGCTCCATACATACATAGCTAGCTACTCCCAGCTGATGATTTGCATTCAATCTCTATATGTATTCCTGTCTGTCTGTCTGTCTGTCTGTCTGTCTGTCTGTCTGTCTGTCTGTCTGTCTGCCTGTCCGTCAGTCTTCGCCGTTGCAGCCACTGTTGCTGCCGCAGCAGAAGTCGCCGCCGACGCGGCCTACCGCGTAATTGACCAGGTTATTTTGCGCTCTCTGCCTGCTCCTTCGCAAAATTGATTTTGCTGCGTGCCTCATCAACAGCGACAATTGCCCTGTCCCTGGTTGTGAGCTTGCGAGCTCATCATTATCATATTGTTGCTGCCGCTTCTTGTGTGCCCTGCTGTCTGCGAGGTGTGTTCCAAAGGTAATCTTTGGCTGGAAATGCTCGTACACTCTTCCCGAACATCTGTACCAAATTTCAAGTGTATAGCATTTTCTGTTTGGTTGTGAGAGGCGAAAAGAGGAGTAAGTGTTTTATGGAAACAATCTCTATCCTTTCATAGATCTCTTTAGTTATGTCCAAGTCCGGTGAATATGGTGGCTGAGACATGATTGTGGGGCTGTTTTTGACCAAAAAGTCTCAAAAATGAGTGAGCAGGAACATCATCGAGAGCCATGAATTGTTGTTTTTCCACAATTCTGGAAGTTTTCTTCGTATTGCTTCTCCCAAAACGGTGCATACCTTCCAGATAATACTTTTTATTGACTGTACGACCAGATGGTACTCGTAATGCACCACGCCACGGTAATATAACAACCCTATCGGATCACAGCCTAAAGCACTTTTTTTTTACTTTATTTCTAAGTTCCTTCACTCAAGATTTTGTTTTACGCCGATGGATTTCAAATCCTCCGCCAAACAACCCAGTCTTTCGAGCAAAGTCATGCTAAGTACACGAGTGGGACTCGAACCCACACCTCTTGTTTCGCGGGACAGTGCGCTATTCACTGGCCCACTGATGTAATCGAAGAAAGCAAAACTGAGCAAAACTTTGACATTTGATCGAACTTGGCGTGCTTTTTCCGGTCTTGGCTCACCTGGGCTCTTCCATTGGGAAGATTGGGCTTTGGGCTATCATAACCATATACCCATGATTCGTCACCAGTTATAACCCTTTTGAGTAAATCTGGGTCGTCGTTGACCTCATTCAACAGGTCTTAAGCGACGGTTCTTTTGGTCAAAATTTAGCAATTTCGGAACAAACTTCGCTGACCCACGTCTCATGCTATACACTGAAACTTGGTACAGATGTTCGGCAAGAGTATACCAACATAACAAACCGGAAAAATCCATAACCGAAATCAAGCTGCCCCCGAAATATGAAAAGTCCCCTTACTCGTTGAACACACCTCGTGCACTGGAGGCCCCTTGTGCGAATCTTCTTGAGACTGCTAAGCCGTAAAGGCTTTTACTGGTTTTACTGCTGCTACTGATGTTTTTGCGGTTTCACACTTCGGTTTAGGTTGCCTGCCCTTCGCACTCAGGCAATTGCCGCGGTCAGATGGGTCAGATTGGGTCAATGCATCCAAACTGCTAGGGACAGACCATTAGGTAGGATAGGTAGGCGAGGCAAGTTGTGTAGTTTAATTTATTGATTTGCCAAATAAAAAGCTCGAAAAAAAAGTATTACAAATATTACGGATTTGAAAAGATTCCTGGTTTCTATAGGTGGATCTTACTACTTCATCTGCTATCTTTCACTACTTAATGTACTTGTCCATAAACTTTTTGTGGAAATCGGAGCGCAGTGCATCGTTTACGAAGTGGGTTTTCTTGTCGGGGGCCGATCGTGCGCAGTTCTTAAATACTACATCGTCATCCCAACGGCGCTTGATCTTTAGGTCTCCGCCGTGGCCAGAGCTACGGCCGGAAGCTGTGGCAGCAGTGCCGGGCTCGTAGTTAATAAGCGGATTGCCCGACAAAATGTTCTCCATGCGTATGCGTTCGTCTTCCTGTTTCTTTTCGTTCTCACGGCGTGCTGTCTCCTGTAGGCGTTCCTGTTTCACCTTCTGCAATTCCGCGAGAAGTGCCGCATCATCATCGTCCGATTCGCTATCCGAGTCGGAGCTGTCGTTGTCCAGCGGCTCATCCGCGTCGAGATTTGCCGCCAGTTGTTGCTGCTGCTGCTGCTGTTGGGACTGGAGCTCCAACTTGGCGCGTTTGTTGCTACTGCTGCTGCCGCTGCCGCTGCCACTTGCGTTATTCGCCTCGATGGCCTTGCGTACCACGGATGGCAGCGCCTTGCCCGAGCGTGCGTCTCGCTCGCGTTCCTCGAGCTCTTTGCGGAAGTCCCGGTTGCGGATCTCCTCGCTGGTACCTTGGCCAGTCTCCCTGCAAGAAAATACTTTATTCAATTAATCGTCCTGGCAAAAATGAACCATTGTATGGGCTTAGGTATAGCACTAACCTGTATTTCAGTTTCGTGTGTCCGGGCAAATCGCGACTGGAGTACTGTTTACTCAAGGCACTCAGATCTTTCTCGCCGCGGCCAGAGCCTCCGCGCGCGGGATCAAAAGTTGGACGCGCTGCTGTCGTCATTTTGTTGCAATTGAATGGTGTTTTTCCTCTGTTGATTTATATATTTGGGAACAAAGTGATGAAAACGTTAGCGTTAGACCAATCTTTTTGTGCGCATCAGCTGGCAGCTGCGTTTAGTGATTGATCGATTTTTAAATTATCGATAAGCGTAGCAATTTATCTAAGATGCAATGTTGATTTATATTGTTTATAAGAAACCTCGTACAAATTTATTTAAAATGTAGATATTTGTTAGAAACATTAAAATAAAGTAATAATAAAAATTAATCACAATGTCTTGATACCAAATTAACTGCAACTCTGAATATGCCAACATCGATATAAATGATTTTCAGTATGTATCGATTGAGTTTTTGAAGCATCGATATATTATTATAATCAGTTCAGTATAATCAACAGTTTCTTCGAAGAAAATAAATTCAATTAATTTAACAAAAAAAACTATTAAAAACAAATAGTATTTACCAGCAACAAAGGGGTCGACCTCTAAAGCGACTTGAATCGATTTGATTTACAGTTCATTTGAATATCGATAGCTGATAAGCACCTCTACAGCAGTGCTGCCAGTTTAGCCATTTAGTTGCTAGAGGTAGAACGCAAGTCTCTTCTTATTTTTGCTATTACCAGTAAATTTAACTACTTTTCATTTTATTTTTAGCTATTTTAGCCATTTTTTTAATTAAAAAATAACGATTGGTAATTTACAATAAAATCCAAACTTCTATATATAACTTAGCGGTTCGATTATGTGAGTTACTTGAGTTACTGCTGAGTTTCGAAATTAAATAAAGAAAATGCAAAATAATTTAAGATTTATACAAGACGACTGTCAATAGAGACTGCCATTTCCCGAATCGTGGATCATTGGACAGAATAAAAGTTGCATTTCGAATTAGCAACTATTTCTGAAAACTGAAAACATATCCTAAATGGACCGTACAAGAATGAAATAATTGATCTGTATTTGACGTTTTTAAAGATAATGCAAGCCTTAAACAAAGACATTCAAAGTAAAAATTGCCACCAACCCAACCACAATCGGGTGTAATTGACATCAACTCGCTGAAATCTAAAATTATACCACCTGATTCCGAATCAATATGTGAAAAGATGATTTTCAAGACAAATCAGTTCCATACTTATCTTAAGGATCTGCTCTTAAAAAGAATCTTAAAGAGGCTCATTTTGGAATGAGATGAAAGTTAGAAAAAATTGCATGGACTTTATTAAAAAGTTAATAAGTCAACTCCGAGAAAGATTAAGAGACAAACCCATGTTTATTTTTCGTTAAAATTCTTTTTAATTTCCATATTTTTTACTTGTAAACTGGGTTAAAAATAAAATCTTTCAGGTTTAGTTTTTAGCTACTTTTAGTTACTTATTCCCAAATCTAGCGTATTTTGCTGGTCAGATTCTGGCAGCACTGTCCCAGAGTTGCCATTGCACTGAAAAAAGGGTTGTCGAGTTCGTAAAAGAAGAGAACACGCGCACCACACCGCACAGCAGCAACAAACCCCACATAAACAAAGTAAATATGCAACTGGAGACGGAGCGACAAGAGTATTATAGGACCAGGCTGACGGATCTGCTCCAAACTGCGGCACTTAAGACACGGAAATATATCACCTCGCTGGGCAACCAGGCGCCGCAGCTGCTGGCACAGGCGAATCGCCTGTTGGAGCTGAGCCAGCGGCATCGACTGGTCGTTGGGTAAATACTGGGTAACCTCTAACATAAAACATGGGTTTACAGGATTTCCCCTTCTTATTTTGGCAGCTCACAAGCAGCAGCCGCCGCCCAGCTGCTCTCCGCCTCGCACAGTATATACCAGTCGATCTACGTAGCAATGTGAGTCCGTTGCCAGCTTGGAGAGTTGCCACAAGGCAGTCCTATAAATTCCCCTTAATGTGAAACTTAATTCTAGACAAGATCTGCACGATGCTCTGGCCGAGATCGCCAGCCACGTCAGGGACTTTGAGCTGGAAGCCGAAGCTCTGCACAACGAAGTTCGCCCGTTCAAAGAGCTAAACCCGGATCTGTTGCGGCCGGTTGACTATTGGCATGGCTGGCTGGCCCAAACCCTCAGGATGCTCCAGACGCAGGCCAAGTACCTGTCCCTGGACGTGCATGGGATGCAGCTCCCGGAGAGTTCAAAGATCAAGCAATTTCGGAGCGATTTACAGCTGGCCAAGGAGCACGAGGCCAGCATTTGCCTCGGCTTGGCACGGGCCGAACGACGTGTGCAAAATGCCCCAAAATCTTCTGTGATATTGGCCCAATAATTGAATATAGTATTAGATTTATTATTGTAAATAGTTTATAATAAATTAATTTGAATTTCATTCGACTATATCGAGACCCTAACTGAACTGGAGAACCCAATGTAACAATGAGCCACGGCATTTCTTGTGGATCGCAAAATACGAATCGGAATCGGGCGACACATTTTGCCATAAAGATAGAATCACAGGTCTCCACTGATCTCAGAGCACTCCACCAAAATCACCAAAATCACAAAAAAAAAACAAAAAATACAGCACGAAAGTTGGTTAATCACTGCAATACTGGGAATTTATTTAAAACACATTCTTTTGATATCGTGTATATCGGTATTTTGTTATATCGGTTTTAGTTGTTTACTAGTCGGTTGCATCCAGCAGCTGTTGCAATTCGGCAAATGGTGAACATCTGAAATAGCAAATTTATGTATTATTTATTTATATAATGTATTTCTCTATTTAAGTACTTACGTTTTAAACAAATTCCAAGCAGTATTTGCCTCCTAGCGAAGTCGTCTGGCCTCACGTTCGGATTCGAGCAGTGTCAGAATATCGCCTTCACGCACTGGTCCCTTGACGTTGCGGATGATTTGACGGTTCTGTTCGCCGAGGAACTCCACTTTGACCTGTGTACACTGACCCTGGGATCCAGTGCGGCCAAGAACCTTCATGACGCGAGCCCAAACAACTGGTTTGTCCATGATTTATTATTATATTCTGTGAGTTTTCGCGAAGAGAATTCACGTGCGAGTTGCGCTTCAATTGACAGACGCAAGCAAAAAGGAAGTAGGTCGCATGAGCCGCCAATAACGTGAACGTAGCTGCGCTGACAGACAGAGTTGCTGCGGATGTCAGTGTTGAAAAGTGTGTTATGTATTTTCAGTTGTTCGAAAGCTTTTTAAAAATGTTTGTTTTTTAAACTTAAAAGTAGATATGGCTATATAATATATATATTCTTGAATTATTTTCATTTAATATTGTTATCTAGATGTACAAATTCTAAACGAATTACTTGATTTTATCAAAATAAATATATGATTTTAAAAGCTTTTACAAAGATTATGTTTATTTTTGCCATAAATCTTGCTCATTTTCTGGGCATTCAATAAATTCAGTGACAAATTTTTCAAAATTTTCAATTTTTGTAATTGGGTAACCTTTCTTGTTTAGACCAATCGATATATTCACTTATGTCTGATTTATATATAATGTATAATATATACTGTCAAAGTGTAATTCATAAATAATTACCTTGCTAATTGTTTTTTCTGTTTTATTATTAATGTATTATCATATTTTGCGCATATTTCATATGTTGAATTTTTCAAATATTTCAAAATTTCAATTTAATCGCCTGCTGGCAGCTCAGCTGTTTGACTACGTGGCAACTCTGGACTGTCATTTGACGCGGCTCCACGTAGCGCATTTGACAAGTGAAAGTCGGCTGTGTTCGTGTAACTTCGGCTCGGCGCAGTGTTGCTGCGGGCCACTCTGTTAGTTTCTCTCGTGCGCGTTGGTTGCCAGTCGTCGGTGCGTTTTCGCTGCGTTCGCTGTTTGTGCAAATAAGAAACTGAAACTTTGAATTAAAAAAGATGAAAAACTATATGTTCCTACTGCTACTGGTGCTGCCCGCCATTATATGCACACGTAAGTAACTCCCCCGTGAGTAAAAACCTCAGGGCCTTTGGGAAATTCTCGGTCAGTCGACGATTGTGCCGACGACGGGAGGGGGCCATTGGCTACGTGGCAGAAGACTCCATGCTCCACGGTCGTGACGTGTGAGATAAGATTGCAAGATTTCTGTTTTCAAATGTAAACCATTCCGTAATCCGTATTCCGTGTTCCAATATGATATCTGGGACCTGTTCCCAGTGCGAGGAGGAGTGTTGCGTTGGCAAATGAGTAGGACGCTCTATCTCGCTCTCACTGGTGTCGCTCTAACTCTGTTTTTGTTGTTGTTATTGTTGTTGTTGCAGCAAACAAATTCGGTGCTTTTGCGTCGGAGGCCGTTGAGGATGATCTCGTGGATGTGGACAGCGACGAGGGGGCTGTGACGGGCGAGGATGCCGAGGCGGATGATGATGCGGACAGTGGTAATATCAGCACCTCACCCTATGCCGACACCTACCTGCTGTTCACGAAGCCACTGCACACGCCCGGCCAGCAGCTGGATTTGCCCGGTGGCAAGCCCGTTGAGTTCCTGATTGGTTTCACCAACAAGGGTCAGGAGGAGTTTGTTATTGAGTCTGTCGAGGCATCCTTCCGCTATCCCATGGACTTCAACTACTTCATCCAGAACTTCTCGGCCGTGGCGTATAACCGTGAGGTCAAGCCTGGTTTCGAGTCCACCGTGTCGTACACCTTCATGCCCTCCGATCAGTTCGCTGGCCGTCCCTTTGGCCTGAACATTGCCTTGGCCTACAGGGACGCCAACGGCATCCAGTACAACGAAGCCGTCTTCAACGAAACGGTGCTGATCTCAGAGGTCGACGACGGCCTGGACGGCGAGACATTCTTCCTGTACGTGCTTCTGGCTGGCATTGTTGTCCTGCTGTTGGTCATTGGACAGCAGTACCTGTTGGGCAGCTCTGGCAAGCGCAAGCGTGCCGCCGCCAAGAAGGTGATTGAGACTGGCACCGCCAACGACAGCAACATCGACTACGACTGGGTTCCTCAGGAGACTCTGCGTGCGCTGCGTAAGTTCATTGAATCTTTCCGAATCTTCCGAAATACATTATATCTTCTTCGAACAGAAAAATCGCCGCCCAAGTCCAAGACGCCGAAATCTACTCCCAAGCCGGGCAAGCAGGCCAGTCCCAAGGCCAGCCAACAGAGCCCCAAGCAACGGAAGGTCAAGCGTTCCGCGGGTGATGACTAAAGACTGCATCAATAGGCACAAATACTACACCCAAATCCACCCAACACCCAACTCACACAAATACAAGCAACACACACACATACATACAAGAACATCCAAGCATGCGTTGCAGTCTAATTAACTAATTAATAATAACGTTTTTTTTTGGTCAAATCCATTTGACTCTGTAGAGATTGTTAGTGTTTAGCTCACCCAGGACCCAGGCAACCGGCCACAGGAACCGCTGTGGGCCGTACTGTTCAAATTTCTGATTTTCTGTGTAAAACGTTTAGCGAATTGAGTTTTTTTATAAATAATAATTTTCCAACCGATACTGCACATATTCCGAAACGGTTCAACTTAGTGCCGAGCGCTCCCTATTTGTCTTCGTTTGTTGAAGACCCGTAACCCGCGAGCGCCGAGCAAAACCTTTCAATTTTACGATATTAGCATTATGATTTTCTTGCGTTTTCGTAGAAGCGTTTTAGGGAAGATAAATGTTGAAATTTTAATCATGTATCTTTAGCTAGGAACCGTTTGAAGTCTGTCCGTGGGCAGAGTACATAAAGATTATTGAGGAGATTCCCCAAATAAAACAAAAAAGTGAAGTAAACGAATAAACGTATTTTGTATTTTGAACTAAGAACTAAGAATTTTACATTTTTCACTCGAATGGAACAACGACTGGCTTCAGTCCAACTCTGTGCGTGTTCCTTAGTTTATCTCAATTTTACAGCAGTTCCGGCGATCTTCGTAACACGTTGCAGCATTTCCTTTCCTCCCCTTGTGATATGCGACATTCTATCGTTTTGTTGATAGATCCAAGAAGTGTTCACATTGGGATCCAAATCCGGTCTGGAACACTGAACATTGCTGGACATTCAACGACCATTCTCCTGACCGATTCTCCTGGCTACATATTTTTCGTCAAGGAAAAAGGAAGACGAGATAAAATTTGACAAAGCTCGAATTGAATCTTGAGATCTTTAGTGAAGGAAGCAGAAAAAAGACAAATAGTGCTTCAGGATTTGACCCGATGGGGTTGTTATGGCCATATAATAATAATAAAGCTCGAATTGCATTATTCTTAGAAGTAATTCTCGAAATGTATTCATTAGCTTTGGACTTTCATTGAGGATTAATGTATAAATGACAAAACATTAGTTTTTTATACTCTGATCCCAACTGAAAATTGATATGATGGGAATACATTTGTGCAAATATATGTTACAGGCAGAAGGAAGTATATATATTCTTGATCAGCATCAATACCCGAATCGATTTAGCCCTGTCCTTCTGTATGTCCGTCTGTCTCCCTGTCTGTCTCCCTGTCTGTCTCCCTGTCTGTCTCCCTGTCTGTCTCCCTGTCTGTCTGTCTGTCTGTCTCTCTTTCCGTTTGAACGCGCCGATCTTAGAGACTACAAGAGCTAGAGGGCTCTTCCCATGAAGATCCGTATATACCATACGCAGATTGGAATTTCCTAAAATTTTGATACACCCCTCCATTTTCCCGAAAAGTGACAAAATTTATATAAAAGCCGCAATTTGTATTCTAGAGTCGTGAAATTTGGTATGTAGGTGCCCATAGATCTTTTACAGAAAGTGTCATTAACAATTTTTTCCATCCTAAATTGTTCCCCCCTAAATTAAAGAAGTGCTTATAATTACGACAATCCTTATCATAATATTTAAATTCCAGAATATATATTCATAACTATGTCATTAACCAATTCCGAAAATTTCGGTACGATCGGATCATAAACACCGAAGTTATAATACTCTAAAGTGGCCGAAAACGGGCTAAAATGGAAAAGGTGAAAAATGCATTAAATGACATGGCGGCTAAGCGTTTATAGCTAGAGGCACGAAATTCCGTATATTGATTCGCATTGACGACGTGCAAAATGCAGTTAATCCAATGCCCCTCCCCCGCAAATCAAAAAAAAAATTGTATAACAGGTGTAATTTTTTGATTTGAAACAAGATTTTCAATATACGTATTTTGGAATGTATTTTGAACTTATACTGAAAGTTTTAAGTGGATCGGATAATAAACACAGAAGGTATTCGCGAAAGAGTGTAAAAATTTACCTATCAAGAGGCCGACTAGAGCTTTCTAATTTGCTTTGTCTGACGGCAACTTATTTCATATTGAAAAGATCGCTGCTGTGCATTAAAAACATCTAATCCGATGTTTTTCTAGCTTTAGAGCAAATTCTGATCTATAGTCTTAAGAGTATAAAGGAAACATGGAAAGAGACCAGCAAAATAAGTAAGTTTATTGTATAAAATTCGAAAATACAGCTTTCCAAGGAAGGTCACTCAAGTTAAGAAAGACTATAATTATTAATAACTATGCTGCTAGGGGCCTTGGTAGATCTGTGGATAGCGGACAGTCCCGCATGACCCTCCTAGAAAAACTAGGCGTACGATTTGAATCCACCCACGTAAAAAAAATATCTTCAGTGAAGGGAACAGAAACTAAGACAAATTGGTGAAGAAGACGGTGCAACCACACGGCAGCTACAATGGATATTACGAACGGGGGATTTTCGTTCCACTCCCGTTTTGGCCTAATTTAACCACCCTATACTCCTTTTTTGGGTGTGTCTATGCAAATAAGCCTTAGACAATGACAGCCCTTAACGAGAATATTCGAAATCTTGCGGAAAATTATCAAAATTGTTTATCAAAAATTTTAGGGCTAATATCATCTATTTCACCTAATATGTCGTACGAATTGAAAACTACTAGAATTGAAGACTCCAAGTTTGACTTGAAGATGTCTGTGGAGCATACGCAAATCAAATTCGTTTCCAATTACGGTGCTACGGCCCCACTGGCCCGATAATCGATAAAAACATTTATCGATAGAAATACTTAATTTTTGCATGTATTGCCTTTAAAATTGGTATAGGGTTAATTTGCCAAGAACAAACCATTATGCTATTAATTTACACAATCAAAATTTATCAGTTTTGAATAATTATTAAACTATATATATAAATTAGCATAAAAAACTATTTAAAAACTTCGCTAGATGAGTTTTATTTTTGACCCAGAAATTGGCCAAAAATCGAGTAAAATTTAACATGTAAAATAAATAATGTCCATATAGGGCATATTTCAATCGATCATAACTTGATCAAAACTGCACCAATTTTGACTTATTATACCATTTTGTTTATAACTTTTAATTTCAATTTGTTCTTCTTTCAAAATTTATTGATTTCGCAAAAAAAAAATTTTTTCCAATTTCTTGGATTTTGAGGTAAGGGTCCCCCCTTAGTTTTGAAAATAAAAAAATTTTGAAAAATAAAATCTCGAAATTTTATTTTTTTTCCATTTCTGGCATCAAAATTAGCATAAAAAACTATTTAAAAACATTGCCAGATGAGTTTTATTTTTGACCCAAAAATCGGCCAAAAATCGAGTAAAATTTGGACATGTAATGCGATAAATTTCATATTGGGTAAAATTTCAAATTCTCATAACTTGGTCAAAACTAAGCCGATTTTGGATTGTTTTACCATTTTGTTCATAGTTTTTGAATCAAATTCGTTCAACATTCAAATTTAAATCAATTACAAAAATAATTTTTTTCGATATTTTTTGGCATTTGAGGTAAGGGTCCCCCCTTAGTTTTGGAAAAATTTTGAAAAATAAAAACTCGAAATTTTACTTTTTTTCCATTTCTGGCATCGAAATTAGCATAAAAAACTATTTAAAAACTTTGTCAGATGAGTTTCATTTTTCGCCCAAAATCGCCCTGAAATCGAGTAAAATTTTGACATGTAAAGTGAAAAATTTCCAATGGACGCATAATTCAAAATCTCATAACTTGGTCAAAACTGCAACAATTTTGACTTGCTTTACCATTATGTTCATGAATTTTGAATCAAAATCGTTCTACATCCAAATTTTACTCAATTTACAAAAATAAACTTTTTGACATTTTTGGCATTTGAAGTAAGGGTATATATATATATATAATAAGTCGGAAGCTTTTCAGCTGAAAAAGGCTATATATGTTCTCGGTTATATGCCATCTCCCTTTAAATCGTGTTCCACTCTCAGTTAATCTGAGCATACATCTTCATTCTCCGATTCCATGTATATATGTATTTTATTTCATTATCTTGCTATCTCACTTGTATTCGTGTTGGATAAGTCAGTAATTATCTCCTTCAAACATAGAGCAAATAGTGTGGAGGGGTCGCTGTCTGGTCGATGAAAGCAGCTTCCAAGGAAATCAAAGCTATTATTGGATTTGTCAGATCACATTTTAACTTAGACGGAGATGGGGCTTTCATAGATCTCACATGATTATTATTATTATATGACTATAACAACCCAATAAAAACGATGAATATAACTTAAAAAATCACTCAATAATTCAAGGAAAAAAATATCGATAAAATTAATAGATTTCCGATATTGTCATCGCAGTTGCATTGTTTCAGTTGTCATTAAATCGGAACTCATATTTCTATAGCGTAAATGTCATAAGCCATTCTTCACGCAATTATCATGAAGGCGACTCTTAAAAAAAAGGTTAAAAAAGATGCAGTTGGTAGCAAGAATAAAGCAATGGTGAGTAGACTTATAATATATATATATATATATATATATA
>JBANCY010001161.1:0-13459 GCA_037040045.1 Phorticella flavipennis | reverse complement strand
ATCCTATATCCTATATCCTATATCCTATATCCTATATCCTATATCCTATATCCTATATCCTATATCCTATATCCTATGTTCTATATACTATTTCTTATATCCTATATCTTTAGCTTTTGTAGTTTCCGAGATCGGCGCGTTCAGACAGACGGAGGGACAGACGTTCATCTGTTCATCTGCCTGACCATCTTTGGGTCCATCAAACTTTCAGTCGGAAAACTTTTATAGTCCTATTATCATTAACATATATCGAGCATAATGAAAAATCGGCTAGTTCTATTTTGTTTCTCTAGCTTAGAGCTTTTCAGTTTATTGTAATACGGTCTCCCTTTTTAGGCAGACATAAAATCTGACAAAAAAATCTTTCCTATATGCCATTTGAGCTTCTGAAAGAACTTTCAATCACTTCCAGCAATATGGTAATATCGGGTAATATGAAAATGACTTGTAATACGGTAATACTAAAACCTGTTCAAACCTGTTGATAAAAATAATTTGACTATTTCCTATAATTGCCCCAGAAACTCTTAAAACTTCTGTAAGCTTTCAATCAATAGAATATAGCTGGTCATATCGGCTGGTATGTTTTCCATTTTCTATTTTTGATTTTCCGACTTTTCGATTTGTCAGTTTTCCGCTTGAAAACTTGGGTTTATGACCAGAGCCGCCCGAGCGGGTCCACGGTAATGGGTTTTGTCAGTTATTTTGCGTTTCGATGCGATTCGAAATGTCAGAAACAGTTAAATGAACATCATTTTTTTCGGTCAGTCAGTGGAGCAAATGGGGCCATATCGGTCATATCGGGGGAACGTAGCGACTCTGAAATAATGGGGCTCAATGATATTAATACGTTCGCTCGTTATCAAATTGCGTTTGCATGCCGAATGGACAGAATGGACACGTTTCAGTTGCCCCTTTTTCCATTTTCCATTTTCCATAACTCCCCCTAGCTCTATCTCCCTCTACATATTTCTCTGTCTCTTTCACCCGGAATGTCGCTGTCTCTTTTGCTTTATGTATTCCTTGGGCTTTGCTTTTCCTTTTCCCTGTTATTATTATTGTTATTTTTCTGCTTTGCCGGACACGGACATGAAACGAGCGCCATATTTAAGGATCGTACGTGAGCTGTGATTTGTGTTGATGCCCCATAACCCCGCCGGAACCCCAACTTCCGTACACCCAGCACACCCAACACACCCATTTGAAAGCCTAAACAATAAACAAATATACACAAAGCGAAAGAGACAGCAATATAGTGCTACGTGAGTGGCAATTCGTCGGGGGGTCTAGGGATGCCCAGGAAGGTTTGGGTCGGGGGTACCAAAAGGTGACAAAATGCCCATGCAAATAAAACCCGAGCGACAAAAACTTTATTTAATTTAAAAGCTAAAAACATATAAAATAAATTTAACACATTTGACTTTCCCAACGACAATTTGAACATTGAACCCTGCCCCCAAAACCAACCCCCCGAACCACCCCCAAAAGCATCCAAAACTCCCCCGACCAAGACGCCCACATAAAACCCACCTAAAAGCTGGCAAATTTGCTGCCTATGACAAACCTTTTTGGCCCCTAAACCAATTGGTCTGGGCCTTACGGGGATTTCGGGTGGGTGGATTTCGGGGGGGGTTGTTGCTGAAGATGCCGTAAAAAAAAAAATGCCAATCCGTAAACCGTAAACCGTAACCAAAAACCGTACACAAAAGTTACGATAATCGTTTATTGAAATGCAAATTTTTTGCTGATTTTGCTGCTTTTAGAAGTCAATTTGAGTTTTGTGGCCACCCCTTTTTGACGCCCCCACACCCCACAAGCCCTTCTACACCCCCTAACTGCACCTATATCCAGCCATATTATATATATCTATATATATATACCGTTGTGACAATTTTTACACTTTTCTTATGATTGCTGCTTTCGCTGACGCCAACACAATACAATAAAAGCTCATCTATTTACCATATCCATTTGCATATTTACAGCTCGAACAGACCCCCGACAGACCCCCGATAGACCCCAATCCCCCTATATAACCCCTGCATATCTGTAAATAGAGCTAAAGGTGCAGGTTTTATGCGGTTTAATCTCATTCTCAGTGATTACTTTGTCACCTCTTGGGCAAACAGTTGCATGATTTGACAGTTCATTGTTTTTATGGAGGGGGTCTTACAACACCCCGAACACCCTTGGCTATTTGAAGGGGAGACACACCTGGAATTATCTGCGTATTTTCCATAAGTTTAGCCTTGCATTCACTAGAAATCCATCAAACTATATTCAAAACTATATTTCATATAGCTTCAAGTAGCCCATATTTTAATCGCCCTAGAACCAAATATCGGACTTGCCCATAATATCTATGTTCTTCAAATTATCGCATTGAAATTTTACACACATTTATGTTTGTTCATCGTTTATCATTCTACCAAATTTGATCGGACTACTATATATTATAGTTGTTATATAATTAAAAGTACTTTTTCCCCATATTTCCCATGATGTTCAAGCTATTGCACATGAATTCAACAATCCCTTGAGTTTTTTACTCATCTATAGCTCTACCAAATTTCAAAATGATTTGATCATTATATCATATGTCCATATTTTTCATGTTCTTCAAGCTATCGGACGAAATACTTATACACTGTTTGGATTCATTTCTATCTAATGATCCACCAAATTTCATATAATTCAAACTACTATATCATATAGCTAGCATGCAACTAAAAGTTGGTTTTATGCAATTTTTCCATATTTCACTATCTATCGATCCACCAAATGACAAAAGGAATGAACAAATATATTAAATAGCTACTATATAACTAAGTTCTTCCTAAGTTTTTGAAGCTGAAGTGAAACTTAAGAGACTTTTAAACGCCTATATTATCGAAAAGAAGGTGGAAATAGTATAATGGTTTTACCGGAATATATCTACAAAGAAGGATAATTCAGAAATTAATTTCCTATTTTATTTTCTTAGCTTTTCCTTATTTATTTTCTTCCTTTCCCCCACATTTATCCCACCATCGGCAATTCACAATTTTCCCAAAGATATTTCAGCTTTTCGTGCTCTTTTCTGCTCTTTTCTGCTCTTTTGTGGTCTTTTGTGTCTTCAATCAACCACTTATCCGGGGCTATCCATAATTTCAGCTCGTAATTTCCTATCTCAGTCGATCGATCAGAAATCAAAGCTCAAAATCTCATTAATTTGACAGGCGACACACCGCACGACGCACTTCATCACACTTTGCACTTGGCCGCGCTTCAGTTTGGAATTGGGTTTGGGTTCGGGTTTGGAAGTGGGTTTGGGATTGTCTGGGGCAACGGGGAGGGTTTCCTACTCGAATTTCCAGCTGGGAAAGATAAATATTTTCATATTAGAGGCCAGAGACGAGATGCAGATACAAAATTAGAGCCACAAACAGGCGACAAAGATGCCCAAAGATATGCGCAAAATGCAGTCGAGGAGGACCAGAACCCGGACCAGGGCCCGGAGAACCGGTACTACACCCTGTGTGGGTCTATCCAGGGGTTTTATCTGCCTGATGCAACTGTCAACTGTCAAATGTAGTGCAACAAGGGATTGGCATTGGCATTGGGTGTGCGGAGTGAGGCGTGCGGAGTGCGGAGTGAGGGGTTCGGAGTTTGTGGGTTTACGGGGTTTACGGATCTGGGGCGTGTGGCTCAACTATTTATGGCAACGCCAGGAAAATCAAAACTTGCCAGATCCGCTGATAAGATAAATAATTGGAATATGAAGCTGACTGTGCAAACCGGAACATCTCCACCCCCCTCCCCCCACCGCCCTGCCAACTGCCACGCCTCCTACTCCCACTTGGTGTCTGACAAACGACGTGTGCCGCGGAGTGTGGGGGGGGGGGGTGAAAAAATGGGCAAGGGTATCGAGGGGTGTGTTTAATCACAGCAAATAATTAAATGTCCATTTCACAGGGCGACACGTGTGCCACAAGAGGCATTTGGCATTAAGACTTAATTTAAGTGCTTATCAACAAAAACAAATCGGAACCCGAACCCCTCCCCCCCGGTACTACCTCCCCTCCTCCCCCCCCCCTGTCCTCTATAAGCCCTACCTACACATAGACACCTGAGTACAATTGATGATACGATTGACCCCAACTGAACTAACAAACCTCTCGCTCCCACCCTGTCAACTAACGCCCACAGACCCCGGTAGCTCAAGGCCCCTATCCAGACTACTGTCACTGTCCAACACTGTCACATTTATGAGTTGTACTTAGCTAATAAACTCATTAAGGTAGCCCCAAAATATACGCCCAAAACTAAACTGATTTTGTTCCCCAAATCAAATAGATAAGGGAAAATGCGCTACATCCCAACTTCAGGGGTGTTTGAGCAACTGAAACTGGGGAGAACTCAATATTATTATTATATGGCAATGACAACCCCATTGGGTCAAAGCCTGAAGCAATATTTTCTTTTATTTCTGCTTACTTCACTAAAGAACTCTTTTAGGAGGGTGGATTTCAAGTCCTACGCCACAACCTAGTATTTTTAGGAGATTCGTGCCTAACGACATGAGCGGGACTCAAACTTGCACCTCTCTTTTGGCGGGACAGTGTGCTATCCACTGGTCCATCGAGGCTCCTAAAGGGGATACCTAATAATATATCCAAATTTGGAATTTTCATAGTTCATAAACTCATAAGTCCTGAGTTTTAAGAAATTCCCTACCCAAATCGGTTGAGTTTTAACAAAGTTATAGAAGCTGACCAGAGACACCAAAAGCCCTCACGATTTAAAAAAAAATCGAAAATATTTTTAAGATTTATAAGATAATAATTCAGATTTAGAATTTTCTTAAAAATTCCACGAATTTTGAGTGATTTTCAACTAAAATTGATTAATTCAAGAAAAATCAAAATATCTGGAAGATTTGTTTTATTTATGAAAATTATATATTTGTTGGAAAATCAAACTGAGTTTGATTTGACGACAAAGGGTTTTGCGGCAATGATTTCAGAAGACCCAAAATATCTCAAAAATTAGAATTCTCAAGAAACTGAAATTTTGCTGGAAAATTGATCTTTATCAAATTCCAAGAGTTTCAAAGTTTTCAGTTTTTGGTTTTTCGATTTATGATAGTTTATAGAAGTTTTAGACGGGCATTTGTTGCGAAAGTCCCTAAGATTATAGAAAACTCAACATTTCTTGAAAATTTGGCATTTTAAAGAACGATCTAACTATACTATAATCAATTATTATTATATTATATTATTATTATATGGCCATAACAAACTTATCGGGTCAAAACCTGAAGAAGTATTTCCCTTTATTTCTCCTTCCTTCACTGAAGAACTTTTTTTTTACGTCGTTGGATTTCAAATCCTACGCCACCACCTAGTTTTTCTATGAGTATTATAATCAATGAATTTCGAGGTATTCCGGAACCGAAACCCATTGCAATTTCAGCAAGTCTTAAGATAAAATTTTTATTATTAAAATGTAAAGTTTTTTGGGAAAATTAAGTATAAAATTCCAAGTGCTTGCTTTAAGGACGTTTTGAGGACGAATCCTTGGTCGTCACATCATAATATTGTATATGCATGCTAAATAGACCTAGGGCTATAACATATCCAAATTTCAGCCAAATCGGTGACCCCAAACGCCGTGGTATCTCCTTGAAATCGGTTTTGGAAGTCTGGAAAGTGCTGATTTGATTTGAATGACCTCAAGAACTCTAAATTTTGACCTACAAATGTGTATTTTTTTTTATTTTCAATCAAACTGCTTGAATTTTCCAGCAGTAAAAGATATTCCGGACCCAAATCGTTTGAGTCAACCCCCAAATTATGCGCTCTATAAGTCTGTTTGTGGTTGCTGTAGCGCCTCTACACGGTCTGCTGAGCCCGAACATACGGTATTACCCCCTCCTATTAGGCCCTCCCCGTCACATTCCTATACCCACACATATAGCTCAGGGCCCCGTCAGTTGGAAATCGTATAATTCGGAAAGCTGACAAATCAATCGGGCAGCAAATAGTCATAATGTCATTATTTGTCTGGCTCGACGGGCATTACGAGTATTTGCTCTTTGTTATTCCAATTATTATTTATGGCGGGCAGGTTGGACCCCATTTTTTTCGGTGGCGGCGGGTTAGGGGGGCAGGTGGCAGGGGGCTGGGGGCAAGGGGGTTGACTTATTAATTTCTGTATTTGCCCGGGGTTCGGTTTATTTATTCATCAATTTTATCAGCACAAATTAAAAACAAATTAGTCGACAGAATAACAATAAAAATGACAATAATAATAACAATAATAATAACAATAATAATGATAATAATAATGTAATAAAAATCAAAATCGAAATCACAGAGTGATTGGGCTGGGCGGGGTAGGTGGGTCGGCCATAACCTGACTTTTTTCCAAATGATTAAAAACTTTTTCATTTTCAGTTTTTATTTTCAATTTCAATTTAATGACAATTTTATTGTTTTTAATGCGATTTTAATGCAAAATTGATTTGCAATTTCAGCGATAAAAGTGATCGACTTGCTGTTACTCTAGAATACAGATCCATTTCATAGGGAATAATTTTTGTGTTTATCAAACGATTATTATGAAATTTTGAGAAAACTTAAGGAACACATTTTTACATAGTATTATTATTAACAACCCAATCGAGTCACAGCCTGAAGGACTATTTTCCTTTATTTCTGCTTTTTCTATGATATAGTTGTCAGATCATTGTGAAATTTTGTGGAACGATAGCTAATAAAGAATATAAACTGTGTATAAGCATTTGGTCCGATAGCTTAAAGAACATGAAAAATATGGCCAATCCCAATATTTGCTTATACGGCAGCCATATGATATAATGATCAAATCGTTTTAAAATTTGGTAGAGCGATAGATGAGGAAAAAACTCAAGCGATTGTTCAAATTCATGTGCAATAGCTTGAACATCATGGGAAATATGGGGAAAAAGTACTTTTAATTATATAACACCTATAAGATATAGTAGTCCGATCAAATTTGGTAGAACGATAAGTGATGAGCAAACTTAAATGTGTGTAAAATTTCAATGCGGTAGTTTGAATATCATGGATAATATGGGCAAGTTCGATATTTGGTTCTATGACGGGCATATGATATAGTGGTCCGTACCGGTTAGTTTTTTCAATGGATAGCAATAGAAGGCTGTATGCCAAATTTTGAAATGAGGATATACATTGACAGAGAGACAAGCCAACAGATCCTCCTCTCCTTTATCTTTCCTCCATTAACGGAGGGAAGCCTCCTGAAATTTCTGAAAATTACATTTGGTGGACTACAAAGAAAACCCCATGCCATAAACCCAACACACCAAGCTTAAAATACAAACTTCCAGAGAAACATTTAGGAGGAACTCGCAAAACCCACGCGCCAAAGGATCAAAGAGGAGCTAAATCCTGGAATTTTCTTGGAATTTTCGTCTTTGAAATTCCCAAATCAGGTTCAAGTTCATCAAGTGAATCCATTTGAAACAGTCAAATTAAGTCGAAAATGTAAATGTGAAAACGGTTCGGTGGGTTTTCCATGCGCATTGTCAGCCAACTGGAAAATCTTTTTCAAATATTTTCCCACTGTTTCCCACTGTTTTTCCCCCCCAAATGGCGCTAAATCATATGAAATTTGAGTGTCGCAACAACTCGAATGACAATTTTGTGAAACATTTCTAATTGGTTTTTCGGGTTTTTCGGAAAAGTGGAAAATGCCAAAATGGCAAATGGGGAAAATGGGAAATGGGAAATTAATCAAAGCAGCAAAACACAATGATAATAATAATATAATGTTAAAAGGGGGTGCCAGGGGGGAGGGGGATTGGGTTGGAAAAGTTTTTGATAAGCGGAAAAACCTAATAGAAAATCAAGCGCAAGAAAATGGCGTACGATAAGCAGTTGATGATGAAGAAGAAGAAGAGGAAGCAGAGGAAGAAGCTGAAGGAAAAGTTGAAAAACCTCGTTGACTTTTGGCGGGGAGTCGGGTGTTTCAGGGGGGGTGGGGGGAAAAACGCCCCACAGCAAATTAAATGAAAATTTGTTTGTGTGTGGAAAAATCAAGTGAAAATTAATTGAATTGAGTTGAGTGCGACGCAGGCAGCGACGCCAGCAGCGACGCAGGCAGCGACAGCGCTGTGCGCTTTTTTTTATAGATTTTTGCAGGACGATAAAACAAAGCGAGAAAATGGGGAAAAGCCACAGCGAAGCGGAGTTTTTCCTCCTTTTTTTTTGGCATTTTTGGCTTTTCTGTATTTTTTGTGTGTATTTATTTGGCTTTTTTTGCATTTTTCGGTTTTTTGGCTTTTTATTGGCTTTTTCTTTCTTGTCTTTTTTGGCTTTTTTTTGCTTCTTTTTGGCCATTTCTTTGGGGTTTTCTTAGCTTTTTGGCCTTTTTTGGGTTTTTTTCTTGTCTTTTTTGGCTATTTTTGGAGGTTTTCTTAGCTTTTTTTGTCATTTTGTGGCATTTTTCGCCCTTTTTTTAGCTTCTTAGGTTAAATCTTTTTGTTGCTTTTTTGCCTTTTTTGGTTTGCTTTGCTTTTTTTTGTCTTTTTTTTTTGGAATTTTCTTAGCTTTTTTGTCTTTTTGTTGCTTTTTTGCCTTTTTTGGTTTGTTTTGCTTCTTTTTGGCCCCTTTTTTGGGTGATTTTCTTAGCTTTTTTTGTCTTGCATTTTTCCATTTTTCGACTTTTCGGCATTTTTTTTGGCTTTTTTCTTTTCTTTTCTTTTTTTGTATATTTTTGGCACTTTATTGAGTTAGCTTTTTTGTCTTTTTGTGGTTTTTTTAGCCTTTTTATTGCCTTGTTTTCCATTCTTTTGTTTGTTTTGCTTCTTTTTGGGGGTTTTTATATTTTTTTTTTTGGCTTTTTGTGGCTTTTTTGGCTTTATTTTTGCATATTTCGACTTTTTGCCTTTATTCTTTTCTTGTCTTTTTTCATCTCTTTGGCCTTTTTTTGGGTGTTTTCTTAGTGTTTTACTTCTTTTTGGCCTTTTTTTTTAGTTTGCTTTGCTTTGGGTTTTTTGCTTTTTTTTGGGTTTTCTTAGCTTTTTTGGCTTTTTTTTGTTGCCAATCAAAAGACTTGGAAAGTTGGCTTGGGGTCAGCCAGCAGCAAATGGTCAGCTGCGGGGGCGGCAATTTTCACTCAACTGCCAAAAAAAAAAAAAGTGGGAAAAGGGAAATGGAAAATGGAAAAAGGCAAAGGAAAACTATAGAACTACCCCTGCCACGCCTACAGCGCCCACGCATAATTCATTTAAAAGACGCCAAAAGTCGCAGCTGCGCACTGCGCTGCCACAAGTGGTGGCTGACGCTGACGCCGCTGCCGCTGCCACTGCCACTGCCACTGCTGCGGCTAGTGGGCGCTAAAGGGGGCGTGGTGGCATGTGCATGCGTGTGTGTGTGTGTGTGTGTAGGTTGCATATTTAAGACATTATTACATTATAATCGCATAAAACAATCAATAAAATGTCAGTTTGCTCAGCCTCTGCCGCCGCCGCTGCCTCCAACTCTGCCGTCACCGCTGCCGCCGTCCGCTGCCCGCTTTGTCTGCTTTTTTTTTAGCTTGTTTTTCTTATGCCATTATTATTTACCGTTGGCAGCGCGCTGCTCAAATTGCCCATAAAACATTGAAACATTGAAATTTCCCACTATTCTTAGGCCACGCCCTGCGCTACGTGCAGCTGCTGCGCTGCTCACACACACACATGCTTCTGCCTGGCGCGCTGCTTGCGCTCTCTCTCTCTCTCTCTGTCTCACACGCACACAAATTCACTTTAAATCAATTTTTTTGGCGTTTTTCATTTCATTTGCGCTCTCTCTCTCTCTCTCGCTCTCGCTCTCGCTCTGGCTGGGCGCGCATTGAGGCAGAAAAATACCATTATTACCACTGTGCGTGCCGCTCTGTCGTCGGGGTGAGAGCGCAGCCAGAGAGAGAGAGAGCGCTTGTGGCGGCGTGTGAGTGAGTCGGCAATAGGAAGCACTTGCCGCTAAGTGTTTGTGTGTGCGCAAGAGAGAGCGAGAGAGCGCAGCGCCTTGGCGTGTTTCGTTAAGTGAAACCATTTTTCTTTTTATTGCAACGTCGACGTCGACGTCGACGGCGACGGCGGCAGCGACGGCTGTCTTTGACGTTGTCGCCGACTGCGCTGCTGCCGTGACATATTGTTGTTGTTGTCGTTTTGTTATTTCTCGCTTTGGCGCACATAAATTGAGCCTTAATGATTTTCCCTTTCCCTTGCACCCGCAACAACAACAACAACAACAACAAGTGCCCCACAAGTGTTGAAAATGCTTAGTGTTGTTGTTGTTGTTTGAGCTACTATTACAGTAATCGCTCCGTAATTGGGATTGTAACACAAATAGAGCATCTTTTTTTGGCACCGCAGACAAACACTTCCCCCCTGCGAGGGCTGCTCGAAGAGTACCCTGGAACTAGAACTACAATAAGTTGTTCATACTTTCCCAACTTAACAACCCTATTGGGTCAAAGCATGAAGCACTATTTGCTTTTACTTCCTTCCTCCTTCACTAAAGATATTTTTAGGACTCGAACCTTAGTAACTGCATTTACTTTCACAACATTACTATACCCTGTTACCATTTAAAAAATTGACAGAAGGGTATAATAGTTTTGTGGGAATGTATGTAACAGACAGAAGGAGGCGTGACAGACCCCATAAAGTATATAGAGTGAAACGTCTCTACAGTGGACACTCTCATAAGTGGACACCTCCTTTAAATGGACAAGACTTGGGAACGGGGGAAAAAAAAAGCATGTAAATGAACCTCCCATTGGTGGACACCTCTCTATAATGGACAAATTTCAGGCTGTCCACCGTACATAGGTTTCACTGTATATATATTCGTGATCGGCACCAATACTCAAGTCGATATAGCCATGTCCGTCTGTCCGTCCGTCTGTATGAGCGCGACGATCTCGGAAACTACAAAAGCTACAGACGTCAAACTTGGTATGAAGATTCGTGTATAGCATAAGCAGTACGTCTTTGCTTCAAATTTTAGATGCCATGCCCCCTTCTCCCGATTTTCGATAAAAACGATTTTCGAAAAAATGGCCATAATTTTGACATTTAGAGAGCAATCGGATATGGGATATAGGATATAGAAGTCAGGACATACGAGACTGGAGATAAAAAATTAGTTATAAGGTAAGATGTAGAACATAGGATATATATCCTAGAAGATAGCATTTTCTACGGTTTATTCAACTACGACTAAAAGGTTTGAATTAAAAAAATACCTGAGAGTGAGGAACACTACAGGGTCATGCACTCTCGACATGAGTGGGGCTCGAACCCACGACCTCTCGGTATGCACAGCGGCCGGCTAGCCACCGCACTACCAAAGCCCCTGCGATGGAGGTGGGAAATATGCTAAGGATAAACGACTATAAAAATTGTCAATGACATAGTTTTCCGACTGAAACTTTGATGGACCCAAAGATGGACAGGGAGACAGACCAGATGAACGTCTGTTCGTCCGTCCGTCTGTATGAACTATAAACCCGTGGGGTCCCAGGCCCAACATAGTGGGAAGGATATTTTGAAATACAATCTAAACTACGCGTGTTGAAAATCTTGTTTTAAATCAAAAAATTACACCTGTTATCAGTTTTTTTTTTTATTTCCAGCGTAGGGGGCGTGGCATCCAAAATTTGAGGAATTGCAATTTGCGCATCATCTATGGGAACCTCCAAGCCGAATTTCGTACCTCTAGCTATAAACGTTTAGCCAGGTGACGCTTCTGAGTCTTATAACTTTGGTGCTTATGATCCAATCGTTCTGTAATTTTTAGCATTGGTTGATGACTTTCCGAAAACATGGAGGGGTGTATCAAAAATTTTGAGAAATCCCATTCTGCAGTTTCTAATTATGACCCTATCTACCGAATTTGGTTTCGATTGCTTTATAATGGCCAAAGTTATGGCCATTTTATCGAAAATCGTTTTTATCGATTATCGGGCAAAGGGGTGTAGCATCTGAAATTTGAAGCAAACACGTACTGCGTATGCTTTACACGGATCTTCATGCCAAGTTTAAAGTTTGTAACTTTTGTAGTTTCCGAGATCGGAGACGTTCATCTGCCTGTCCATCTTTGTGTCCATCAAAATTTCAGTCGGAAAACTGTCATTGACAATTTTTATAGTTGTTTATCCTTAGCATATTTCCCACCTCCATCGCAGGGGCCTTGATAGTGCAGTGGCTACCCTGCTGCTGTGCATACCGAGAGGTCGTGGGTTCGAGCCCCACTCATGTCGAGAGTGCATGACCCTGTAGTGTTCCTCACTCTCAGGTATTTTTTTTTTAAATTCAAACCTTTTAGTCGTGGTTGATTAAGCCGTAAAAGTGCTATCTTCCAGGATATATATTCTATGTTCCACATCCTACATCTTACATCCAGTCTTATAACTCATTTTCATTTTGTCAGATCACTCAGAGATGGGATCCTTAGAGAAGGCCGAACATTTTGTGACTTTGGACAACGATTATGAAGGTATACAGTGAAAATATGCTTAACCCGCTAGTTCCCTAAGACCGCATTTAGGCGGCACAGCGGATTATGATATTTTTATACAGAATACAGACAAATTATAGAAAAAATTGGGAAGTCGAGAGTTAAAGGTAAGGAGCAAAAACAAGCTGGAAAAGAGTTATAAGAGCTAGAGACTTTAAATTATCTAATTCTGACCTGTTCCATAAACTGGTCATGACTTCGGCATTTAAAGACCTATCAACTCTAAATTTGGTATATTTGGTTATGAATAGACGCAGCTGAAGGAAATTTGCTAAAACTTTGATACACTTTTCCACGCCTTATGGTGGCTAAAGGTTTATAGCTAGGGGCACGAAAGCTTAGGTTTATACCTAAAAGCTTGTAGGTTCGTATATAGATAATGCGCAAGAGGAATCGAAACCTGAACCTCCCGCTTTAGCGACACTACCACTCTACCCACTGGACCACTTCTGAAGTTAAGCTTTCTATGACGTGGAGATTAATTAAATATAGGCCAAGGGCTATAACATATCCTAATTTCAGCCAAATCGGTGACCCCAAACGTCGCGGTGTCTCCTTGTGAAAAGTGATTCGCAAGAATAGATATAAATTTACCTATGGGGGGCGTGGTGTATCGATATTATGTCACTGCTATGATATTGCTTGACTGGGATCCGCGTAGCTTACACATAGAGCACTCTCGCTCCATGCACCGCTGTATCTATAAAGTTTGTGCCTAAGTTGCGTACTGTTTGAGCAACCCTCGCATAAAGTTGCGACGGGGAAATGGGCTGTTTTTGTACCCTGATCCCATTTGAAATTGGGGAGAAGGGTATAATAGTTTTGTGGGAATGTATGTAACAGGCAGAAGGAGGCGTGGCAGACCCCATAAAGAATATATATTCTTGATCAGCATCAATAGCCGAGTC
>JBANCY010001159.1:0-13464 GCA_037040045.1 Phorticella flavipennis | reverse complement strand
ACACTTAAAGTACGAAAAAACCATCTATATTTAAAGAATTTTGATGTGTACCTATTAATATGATCAGGTGTGTATATCAGTTAGGCTTGAAATGTTAATAAATGTTAATAGTGGTTAACCACGAATTATTTTATTTTATTTTTCGAAAAAATTTTTTGATTTTCTAATATGGTACAGCATTATAAGTACATCCACGCACAATTATAGTACATGATCATATTTATTGAACTAAAAAAATTTTTTCTAGAACAAAAAGGCAAGACAACGTTTGCTGGGTTGCTAGTATATCTATAAAACCTTCGAGTAAAACCCAGCTTTTCGTTGACCACAACCAACTGCACTATCAGACGCTCCTATAAAAATACTCAAATTATCACCAATCAATGAAACCCCAGAAACTGCTGATTCAGTCTTTTCAGAAAATGAACCACCATTTTTCACTACAATGTGTTATTTCCTTCGTGACCTTCATGAAATCTACCATGATAGACATAATAAAAACCAAAACCAGCTTATGCTACTGCAGGTTAATAAGCAACACAATTAAATGACCCTCCAGAACTTTGGAATTTATAAAGCTATCGTCTCCAAATTTGATATATTGGTTCATGGATAGAAACTGCAAAATTAACCAAATAAAGATAGCGGGAAAACACTCAAAATTTTTTTGCATACTGTTCTGAACGCACACTGATTTTTAAAGCCATCGGATAAGATTTAGCCGTAGTCGTAAATTCTCATTCTGGAATGTTTTGTTCAAGTAACTTACATAATTATACCCTGATCCTATTTAAAAAATGGGAAGAAAGGTATTATAGATTTGTTGGATGGTGTATAACAGATGGCAGACCCTTTTTAAGTATATAAGGGTATATAAGTATATAAGGGCTAGAGATTTCAAACTTGGCATGATGGGCCTGTAGACAATACACAAAAATCGTTCGATAGTCATTAAAAACGATTTTCGATAAAATGACCATAACTTTGGCATTTATAGAGCTATCAACACCAAATGGTATATAGCGTCATGATTAGAGACTGCAGAATGAAATTTCCCAGAATTTTGATACACCCTCAATTTCATCGATTATCGGGCGAAGGAGGCGTGGCATCCGAAATTTGAAACAAACTCGTATTGCGTATGCTATACACGGATATTCATGCCATTTGAAGTCTGTAACTTTTGTAGTTTCCGAGATCGGCGCGTTCATACAGACGGACAGACCAATATGGCAATATCGACTCGGCTATTAATTCCAACAAAACTATTATACCCTTCTTCCCATTTTTCAAATGGGATCAGTGTATTATAAAGCATTTTAATTTTAATTTTAAAACTGATTTTATAATTAAATTTCAGACCGAGAGCAATATTTTGATTAATATTAATAGAAGCATTATTAATTGCAAGCCAAAAAATGTTAAATCAAATGAATTTCCACCATCCTACCCAAATGGATGGTATGGAATAATGGAATCATCAATGCTTGCCACCGGTGAATCTACTTATGTGTCTTGTTTAGGAGAACACTTCGTAATCTACCGTTCTCAAAACAATGTGGCATATATTTTGGATGCGTTCTGTCCACACCTGGGCGCAAATTTGGGTATTGGAGGAAAAGTGAATGGCGACAACATTGAATGTCCATTTCATCAATGGAGTTTCAGAGGCACCGATGGGATGTGTACAAAAATTCCTTATAGTTCTTGCGGTAAGTATTATTTATATTCCTGTATATCTGAAATGATTCTTATACACTATTCTTGAAGCAAATTTATACATATTTGTGTAAAGACCAGCGAGTTGATCAAATATCAAAAGCCCAAAAAATTACGGAAACACTTAATTATATTATAAACGAGTAGAATTTAAAACAAGATAGACTGCTGCCGTCGAAAGTACTCGATACGTCTGTCTGCCCGTCCGTCCGTCTGTATGAACATGCCGATCTCGGAAACTACAAAAGTTACAAACTTCAAATTCGGCATGAATATCCGTGTATAGCATACGCAAAACGAGTTAGTTTCAAATTGCGGATGCCACGCCCTCTTCGCGCGTTAATCGATAAAAACGATTTTCAATAAATTGGCCTTAACTTTGGCATTTATAAAGCAATCGTCACCAAATTTGGTTAATAGGATCTTGATTAGAAACTGCAGAATGGAATTTCCCAAAATTTTGGAAAGTGACAAAATATATATAACAGCCGCAAACTTTATGCTAGAGTCATCAAATTTGGTATACTGGTGTCCAAAAATACTATTGTATATAGAAAGTGGCATCCAAAATTTTTTTCCATCCTTATTTGGTCCCCTCAAATAAGATAAGTGCTTATATTTTCTACAATCCTTATCTCAATAGTTCAATAGTACATAATTTGTAGTCATAACAATGTCATAAACCGTTCCTGAAAATGTCAGAACGATACGATCATAAACACCGAACTTATAAGACTTTGAACTGGCCGAAAACTGGCTAAAGTGCCAAAAGTTGAAAAATGTATTAATTCACCTAAACGTTTATAGCTAGATGCACGAATTTAGGCATCCAGCTCCGCGTTGGTGATGCGCAAAAAGCAGTTTCTCAAATTTTTGATGCCGCGACCCCTCCCCCGCAAATCAAAAAAATTTGATAACAGGTGTAATTTTTTGATTTAAAACAAGATTTTCAGCACACGTATTTTGGATTGTATTTCAAACTTACCCTGAAAGTTATTGAATAATAAACACGAACCTCGCACATCTTGTTTGGCGGGACAGTGCGCTATCCACTGGCGAATCAAAAAATTGTGTATGGGCGGTTTAAAGAGTATATTGTTGACGATTTTTGTATATTTTTTTACGGGATAATTTTACAATCAAATTCGACCTGATAGAGCAAAGCCAAGTACAAATTTCAAGTCAGGTACCCCAAATTAGTTAAAAACAACTCCAAATTTCCAGGTTTTGACCCTTATAATTATAATAATAAGTAATTTCAGAGATATTGCTAAAGATTTATAAAAAAAAAAACAAAAGTTGTCGAAAAAACAAATATCGGGGCCTTGGACCTAATATCGTTAGATTAATATATTCCAAATAAAATATTTCAGGCCAATCGGTGCACAAATGAATAAGTTATTAACATTAAACCATATGCGTTCGATGCTAGAAATGCGTGCATTTGTATGGGTCCATCAACTTCGAGCAAACCTTAAGAAACGATAGGGCTGTTAAACCTGTAAACAAAAACCGCCAGGCGAGATTCTTATTTTTCTTTAATATCTAAAGATCTTTGTTTCACAAGCTGACACTTCGAGATGATTTGAGGGACGCTTTAGGGATACTACGATGCACACTATTAAGGATAGTTTTATAAACGTTAGCTGCTTCTTGAATAGGGCTTGTGCTAATTGTATGCAAGAACTAACTTTTTTCTTTGAACAGATTTCCACACATATAGCTTGAATGTCAGTTCTCAGTAGTATTTCTTGGAATTTGATTGCGTTGTGTATTTGTAACGCCACTCCTCTTTATGAAGTAGATGAGCTAAGATTTATCATTGTGTATTTTGTTTAATGGCGTGGAGTATGATTAGGATATAAGATGTGTGTCTCTTGTAATTTTATTACGTGGGGTCTATGCTATTTTGCTATTAGTATTTGTAGTTACTGTAGTTATTCTTGAACATATGTGTAAGTTGTAATTTTATTACGTGGGGTCTATTTTTTTGCCTGATCCCATTTGAAAAATGGGAACAAAGGGATAATAGCTTTCTGGGAATGTATGTAACAGGTAGAAGGAGACGTGGCAGACCGCATAAAGTATATATTCTTGATCAGCATCAATAGCCGAGTCGATTTAGCCTTGTCCGTCTATTTGTCCGTGCGATTCACGCCTACTTCAATAAAATTTTTGCATTGAATGATCTATCGCATCCAAATTTGGTACATAGGGTTAAACTAAAATAATAAACTGCAACTGGGTTACAAAATATGGTATTTAGGTATTTATGCAGAACATGCTGTACTATATCTTGCCTTTCTTGTTTTTGCTATTAATTTTTTATACCTTGATCCCATTTAAAAAATTGGAAAAAGGGTATAATAGTTATGTTGGAATGTATGTAACAGGTAGAAGGAGCCGTGCCACACCCCATAAAGTATATATATTCTTGATCAGCATCAATAGCCGAGTCGATGTAGCCATGTCCGTCTGTCCGTCCGTCTGTTTGAACGCGCCGATTTCGGAAACTACACAAGCTACACACTTTTTCCGGATGCCACGTCCCCTTCGCCCGATAATCGATAAAAACGATTTTCGATAAATTGGCCATAACTTTGGCATTTATAAAGTAATCGTCACCAAATTTGGTGAATAGGGTCATGATTGGAAACTGCAGAATGGAATTTCCCAAAATTTTGATACACCCCTCCGTTTTATGGTATGTGGGTGCCAAAAGTTACTATACAGAAAGTGGCACCCAACATTTTTTTCCATTCTAATTTGGTTCCCCCCCAAATTAGATAAGTGCTTATAATTTATACAATCCTTATCAAAATGGCTCGGCGGAAGGGGCGTGGCATCAAAAAATTTGAGAAAAGGCTTTTTGCGCATCATCAATTTGAACCCACACGCCGTTTCGTGCCTTTAGCTATAAAAGCTGAAATCCCAGGTGACCTAATGTATTTCTCATCTTTTGCCATTTTTGCACGTTTTCCAAAACTTATATGTTTTTTAACTTCTGTGTTTATAATCCGATCGATCCAAAATTATCAAGATTAGTTGATTACACAGTTATAAATAATTATTCTGAATTGTAGAAAATATAAGCACTCATTCTATTTAGCGGGGATCAAATTAGGATGGAAAAAAAGTTGGACGCCACTTTCTGCACAAGCTCTATAAGCACCAAAATACCATATTTCATAACTCTCGCATTATAATTGTGGCTGCTAGAAACCTTTTCTTAATTTCAAGAGAAATAGAGAGGTGTATCATAATTTTGGGAAATCGCATTCTGCAGTTTCTATCTATAACCCTATATACCGAATCTGGAGCCGCTTAGTAAATGCCAAAGTTATGGACATTTTATTGAAAAACGAATTTATCATATCCTATGCTGAGAAGGCGTGGTATCCAAAATTAAAAATAAATAAAAACAATTTGCACAAACTTCTTATACTCTTCAGACAAATTTTTAATTGTGATCAGGGTATAACCAGTAAGGAAGGAATTTCTTCGGCGCGCCCACGATTTAATGCTTTAATACAGCCAAATTTTGAAGCATTTTTTGGATATTTGAGACTTTCGGAAAATTTAATTAAAAGGGAAAAAATTTCAATTTCACGATTAACGCTCGAGTACGAGTTTACGAGTTTAATACTCTTACAACTTGGCCAATTGAAACGGAGACTCCTTGACTATGAATCCGACATTTTCACTACTAAACTACCAACGGCTTTTATGCAAGCACACCTACCTCTTTATAAGTTAACATAAGTACGTTTACTCCAGAGTTGATTATATTAGCAACACAAAGCAAATATGGGCAAACCCGACTTTGGCTTGTATGACAGCTATATGATATAGTAGTCCTATCCTTATAACCTTTAATGGTCCGATCCAAACGCTTTCGTCAATTGTTTTGACGCATAACAAAAGAGGGCTTTGAGCCAATTCTCGAAAACTGAGCGACTAGTTTGCATACATAAAAATGAACAGACGGACATGACTCAATCGATTTCTTTTACTCTACTGACCATTCGGAATGTAACTTTTACGGGTCTACGACGTTTCCTTCATGTCATTACATAAATTTGGACATAGTGAATATACTATATTCTTCAAAAAAAGTATAATTAGTATCTCTCCTTACACCGATGCCAACGAGTACAGCTTGGAAAATATTCGAATTCTATGTATTCCATATAATTGACTACTTTGTTATTAAAAACAATTAAACCATTATTAAAACCAACGTTGTCGATAGGTTCTTGAGGATCTTTATGGAAAGTTTGAACCCTTTAAGTTCTTGTTGTCTCTAAGATCGGCGCGTTCAAACGGACAGACGGACAGAGTTAAATCGACTCGCCTATTAAAACTGATTAAGAATATGTATACTCTACTACCAAACTACAGGAAACTTCCTGTAGAAGCTCTCCGTACACCACTTATGCGGGCTGCGGTGAAGTATACGGATAGTCAGGAAAAGCTCCATGACCGGACAGAGTACCCTCCCGTGTGATCAAGACTATTGCGCTTTCACAGCCGGAAGTATTCGCTAATCTATTCAACGCCTGTATAGAACAGCGAACTTTTTTGAAGAGGTGGAAACTGCATAGGCTTGTGTTGTTACCTAAAGGGGAGGGAACAAATGCAGGAAGGCCTCTTTGCATGCTAGATGTAATTGGCGAATTCTTAGAGCGCATCATATGCAATATGCTTGAGGAGGAGCTGGAGGAGAAAAGTGGAATCTCGAAGTAGCAGCTTGGATTATGGAAGAGGAGTACCTCGGATTCCATCAAAACACTACTGTCTGGTGACAACCCTCGACGAGCGGAACGCGACGAGCGGAACTCGCTGGACGGCCGTCGTAAATGCGATGCACAGGCTTAGGATATCGGAGTACCTCATAAACATCATATGCAGCTACTTCCGAGACCGCCTGCTACTCCTCGACTTTCAGGATGGGAGACTCCAATACGAAGTAACTGGTGTAGTCTCACAATTATTAGTACTAGGCCCCACATTGTAAAACGTCATGAACGATGGGGTCCTTCCGTTGGATGTGCCAGGGACGTCACGCAAAGATGATATTTCCATTGTCACTGTAGCAAAGACAATAGGTGAAGTAGAAGATGCGAACAACTCCACCATCGAGCAGGTGATTGAATGGCTAGAGGACAACGCTCTTTACTGATTAGCAGTCGCAAAACCGTAGAGAGCGCCACCATACGAGTAGCAGGAGCTAGCATTAGATCCAAGATGACCGTCAAATACCTAGGGGTCCAGCTTGGCCACAGACTAACGTTCAAGCATTATCTGGCTTACACTGCGGAGAAAGCTGCAAAAGCAACCAGAGCTCTCTTCGGTATAATGGCGAACATCGGAGGACCTCGTTAACGAAGCAGGCAACTGATTGTAAATGTCGAGAGATCAATCATGCTATTCGCTGCGGGAATATGGACTCCCGTAATGGCAATAAAGCGTATGGACGCAACTGCAAAGCATCGTACCGAACGAGTGCACTGAGAGTCCTTCCGCACGGTATCCGAAGACGCAGCAAATGTGCTAGCATGGCCTCCATGGACCTTCTTGCAGATGAAACAAGAACCGGCAAGGCGATAGAAGAGGTAAGGTTAAGAACCTTGCGCACGTGGCAACAGCGATGGAGTAGCTCTGGTTGGATGAGGCGTGTAGTCCCGGACCTGAATGCAGGGACGATCAGAAGACACGGACAAACCGACTTCTACCTGACGCAACTGTTGATGGGACACGGGTGTTTTAAATCTTATTTATTTAGGTTTAATCATGATTGAAGACGCAGAACATGTATTTCATGTCTGCTGAACGGGGCGAGCTCAGCTTAGCAATTGGAAGGGAATTTACGGTTGATGACCTGCTAGACATCCTGCTGAGCTCACAAAGTAATTGGGTTGCAATATGCTCCGCAGCCGCAGAAATCATCTAATACTTGCGTCGCGCAGAAAGACTGTGCCATTCCAATTCTAATCCTAGATAGGATCTATTGTGGCCTTCATGCCTTCTCGCCTTCGCGAAGTAACACTTAACGGTAGTTCCACGAGAGGGATAAGGAGAGTAGGAGAGTTTAAGTGGGTGAAAGTAACTCTACTAAAAAAAAAACTAACAATACAAAATTATACCCTTCATAAAAATACACATCAAATTTTAAATAAAATTCAAATGAAGAATTACTCAATATTAATGAACGAAATTAACGTGAAACAAATATGGAAATATTATCTTCGGCTCGTCGAACATTTCATATTCTTTTGAAGTTGCAGCGCCCAAATTTTAATTCAACTCTTGGATATAGAGATAAACAAGTCGAGCACTCTCGACTGCGGGTATGCCCTGATCCCAGTCGAAGGATACCGTTACATTCGGCCAATGCAGTCACACAGACACACGCACCCACATACACACTTATACCGTTAGATAGCGTGAGCTGAAGTCAGCGCTGCGTCACACGTCTTTCCCATAGGTGATTTTTTACACTCTTTTCCTAATAACTTCTGTGTTTATTATTCGTTCGACTTGAAACTTATTTTAAATCAAATTAAATTACATCTGTTATCAAATTTTGTTAATTGCGTGTTAGGGGGGCATCCAACATTTGAAAAATTGATTTTTGCACATCTTCAATGCGGATCTACATGCCTAATTTCGTGTCCCTAGCTATAAACATTTGGCCACCAAGTGACCTAATGCATTTTTCACTTCTGACCATTTTAGCCCATTTTCGGCCACTTCTGAGTTTTATAACTTCGGTGTTTATGGTCCGATCCTTTGTAGCATTGTCATGAATACATATTATGATAAGGATTGTGGAAATTATAACCACTTATCTAATTTGGGGGAGACTTAATTAGGATGAAATAAAATTTTGGATGTCACTTTCTGCATGGTATCTATGGGCACCCACATATATAATTTCATGACTTGCATACAATTTGTGGCTGCTATACGCTTTGCGGGAAAATGGAGATGTGTATCAAAATTGTGGAAAGTTACATTCTGCAGTCTCTAATCATGACCCTGTATACCGAATTTATCGATTATCGGATGAGGGATGCGTGATATCAGTTTGAAGCAGGGCTTGCATTTACTACTCCGTAGCAGCGAGAGCTTTAAAAATATTACTATGCTATGGCTATCGCTCTCACTCTCGCGAGAGCCGAAGCAGAGCCATAGTACAACAACGAAAAATTTTGGCTCTGCTATGCTCTCAGAGTCGTCTCTACACAAACTATAGCAATAGCCTTAGGCTGATGTCAGAGTGCACGCGAGAAGCGAGGTGAAGCGAGGAGCGGATTGAGAAACGAAGCGAGAAGCGATAAGCAAAGCGAGAAGATGGCAGAGTGAGAGCGATACGAGAAGCGAGCTACATTACTCTCCTTTAGTTATTAATATAAACGTGAAGGATTCAAACGAGGATTTTTTTGCTTCCAGTGCAACACTTAACTTTGTAGTAAATAATAAATAAATAATTTGTTATAATAAATAGCAACATGAGCTTTCTAACGGTAAATAAAGCACAGAATGCAAGAAAACAATCGTACGCTCCGAGCGATTTGAAGCGATAAAGCGGGTAACCAACTGCTCTCTCGCTTTGCTCTCGCTTTATCGCTGGAACTCGCTTCTCGCTTCGCTCTCACTCTTTTGAGCGAATGAAAAAGGTCTGCAGTGGTTTATCGCTCGTTCTCGCCCAATATTATCGCTTCGCTTCTCGCGCGCACTCTGACATCAGCCTTAGGAAAAAATTTATCAGCTGTGCTCTGCGCGTAGCCGAAGTCAAGAACTCGGAGCGAAATTAGAGCGAGAGCGACTGATATTTTTCCGTTTGGTTTGGCTATGGCTTTCGTGTGTATTTGTTTCTCTCTTTTTTACTGTTATTCTACACTTACCGAAAATATTTTATGTCTATGATTGGAACTAACAAAATAAACAATAATATTTTATTCAAAAATAAAAACCCAAAATAAAGAACTTATTACATATATTTATTCACAGTATTCAAATTAAATCAAAATTAAAAATTAAAAGTCACAGTATTCAAATTAATTAATTAATTAATTAATTAATGTATTAAGTAAATACTAATTAAATATAAAGAGAATATATAAAGAGGAATAATAACTTATACATATATATGTACATATGTAGGAATAAGAATCAATCCTCATCTTCAATTAAACCTAAATTATCGATCGCATTATCTAAATGAGTTGAGTTAAGCTGGACAAGAAGAATATTATGCAAGGTCCCGTGGCCTAATCCATTTAGGTTATCCGACAACGCCAGTTTTAAAGACGAAAACGCCCGCTCTATTGTTACCTAAATTTAATCTATTTTAATCATCATTTAATCATTTAATTTGTTTATAAATATTTTATTTTACATTAAGTAATAATTCTTACTTGAATTGGCGGTATAGCAAAACATATTTTGTTTAGGGCATAAAGCGACTTCCTCTCTTTCCAGAAATTTAAAACATTTACGTTTGATTTCATGTACGGCAATTTCAACGTCTCAACGTTTCCTTGGACACTGTTGACTCATTTGGAACAATGCCAGCACTGAAAAAGTCTTCCAAAAGTATACTTTCTGTATTTTCATTTTTCATTTTCATTTTGAATTTTCGAAGCCATTGAATTTGATGACAATTTCTTTAAAAAATTTATTGCTCTATCTTTTTGTGAGCTTTCAAGTATATGATGGAATCTTGGGTCCAAGTATAGGCAAGCGTCGAAGCCAACATTTGATACTAATTTTTTTGTTCGTGCTTCCAAACTTTCAATAAGAGTTTTCCCAATTGTATAGATAAATGAATCCGTATTTGAAAAGTTGTTTGCTAAAATCTGGCTAGTAGACAGTTTGCACATCAGCCACAGAGCATAAAAATTTCCGTAGTCCAATTGTTCTTGTTGAAATTGCACTATAGTTTTTTGTGGTGGAGCCAAAATGTAATAGTAACATAGAATTTAATGAAGTCCCACAACTGTTCATTTACTACAAAATTTTCGTCTATTGAAGTATTTTCAGAAGCTTCAATATGTATTTGTATTTCACCGACATGAAAATTTTCTGTTGTTTCGAAAAGGTCAATTTGCTTCGTGTACTCAAAATTCTGTTCGATACAGACTTAATCATTTGCATTTCTGATAAAATTTTTGACGTTTTTACCATATTGGCCCCGTTATCCGATGTAATTGAAACCATTTGGCTCAGTGCTATTTCGTACTTCTCTTAAACAGAAATAATTTCTTTAGCGAGATTTTCGGATGTACTTGAACCAGCTCCTTTAAGTTCAACCATTCCAAGAATTCGAGATTTGATTTCACTTTTGCTGACGAATTGAGCACTGATGCCGAATATATTTCGATCAAGCCGCGTTGGACTGTCTATTTTTAAAGAGAGCAGTCGATTTGAACATTCTTCATTCAAGTGTGACATTTGCTGCTACCTGTTTTATTACAGATTTGCACTTGCTTCCATTTAACTCAATGTTTTTCCATTTTTGTCGTTAAGCCCTTGACATACGGGGTTATTTGAATTAAGCAAATGAAACGTAATGTTATCTTCAGTAACAAGACCAATTAATGACCGTATTAATATTTTTTTATTGATTTAAACTTTAATTACTTGATATTTCACGTTTTTTTTTGGTCTGTTTACGCACTAAAATAATACTCAAAAGTGCCAAAATATTTTCTCAAAGTGCATTCCGGCAATGCGGCAAATGTAGACTAACGACGAAAAGGAGAAAAACAAATACACACGAAAGCCATAGCCAAAGCAAACAAAAAACAAGATAGAGTGCTGCAGTCGAGAGTGCTCGACTGCGGGTATACCCTGATCCCAGTCGAGGAATTCAGTTACATTCACCTAATGCAGTCTTACAGACACACGCACACATATACACACTTATACAGTTAACAGCGTGAGCTGAAGTCAGCGCTGCGTCAGCATCCTTTCCCATAGGTGAATTTTTACACTCTTTTGCGAATAACTTCCGTGTTTATTATTCGATAACCGTGAAACTTTCAGAGTAAGTTCGAAATATAATCCAAAATCTTCTTTTCAATCAAAAAATTACACCTGTTATTAAATTTTTTTGATTTGCCGGGGAGGGGGGCGTGGCATCAAAAATTTGAGAAACTGCTTTTTGCGCATCACCAATGCAAACCTTAATGCCAAATTTTTTTTGCCTCTAGCTATAAAGTTTAGCCGCCAGTTTTCGGCCACTTCTGAGTCTTATAACTTCGATGTTTATGATCCGATCGTTCTGAATTCAGGAATTTTCAAGAATGTCGTAGATTCAGAAAGCTAATTATGTTAGATTTGAATGTAACCGAAATTAGTATGTAGACATCCTGTACAGCTCATTTGAGCATGGCGCCATGTGTTGTTCAGCTGAATGGCGTGATGCAGGATCGTGATGAAATAGTTGTGCTGAATTGTGAAATAGATTATGCTAAAAGACGAAATGGACAAGGAGCAACGGCTTGTGCGGGCAGTCTGCTTCTGAAGGCGTGTTAGTGAACAACACGGGCGACTTGCTGTGCTTAGCTCAATTTTATAGAGCCATGGAAGAGGAAGACGCGACGCGATCTGCTGTGCCGGCATCTTGCTCTCCGACATATTATGGAATTCGAACTATTCGGATAAGAACTGTAGAAATTATAAGCACTTATCTAATTTGGGGATCAACATAGGATGGAAAAAAAATTTGGATGCCACTTTCAGTATAAGGTCTATTGACACATACATACCAAATTTCATCACTCTAGCATAAAAATTGTGGCTGCTAAACACATTTCGTCACTTTCCGGGATAATGGAGGGGTGTATCAAAATTTTGGGAAATCCCATTCTGCAGTTTCTAATCATGACCCTATTCGGTGTCGATAGCTCTATGAATGCCAAAGTTATGGCCAATTTATTTTTATCGATTATCGGGCAAAGAGGGCGTGGCATCCAAAATTTGAAACAAACTCGTATTGCGTATGCTATACACGAATATTCATGCCAAGTTTGAAGTCTGTAGCTTTTGTAGTTTCCGAGATCGGCGCGTTCATACAGACGGACAGACGGACAGGGCTAAATCGACTCCGCTATTGATCCTGATCAAGAATATATATACTTTATGGGGTGTGGCGCTTCCCTTTTAAATCAAGATTGTTTAAATTGAGAAATAAAAATTTCTAGAAATAATATTATAAAAGCATTGAATGGTTCAATACAGCAAAATCAAATTTTAATTAGAAATACAATACTTGATTACAGACAATCAATATTTGTTAACAACAATCTAACAAAATTGCAACCTTATTATTATTCTTATGAATTGTGTGGCCATGAAACCATAATCCCAAGATTTTCTGAGCCTGCTCCACTACTAAATGATGACATTATGAAAAATAGCCTTCTTAGGCAGAAAGCATAGCAGTCATTACAGTTAGATGTCACTTCATTCACTGAGGGACATTTGATCAAAGAAGGAGGTTCTCTTCCTTAATCTCTTACTGATCTCAGCCTTAATCGCCTCTTTACCTGCAGAATGGGAATTCCCACCATTTCGATAAGAAACTCAATTTTTCAATGGAGTCATGAAATTTGGTATGTGGGTGCAGAGAAAAACCCTATGCAGAAAGTGGCATAAACATTTTTTTTCATTCAGTGTAACATTACGCGCTCTGGGTCCTCCATCGAGTTTTCGCAACTTAAGCACTGTGCAGTG
>JBANCY010001157.1:1695-13509 GCA_037040045.1 Phorticella flavipennis | reverse complement strand
CTTTAGGTGAATTAGCATAGCACACCCAAATTTGGCGCCCAACGTGGGACATGGACTACAGCTGTTATACGAAAATAGGCGCTAAAGAAGAGAACATTCAAAAACTTAAGGTGAATTAGCATAGCACACCCAAATTTGGCGCCCAACGTGGGACATAGACTACAGCTGTTATACGAAAATAAGCGTTAAAGAAGAGAACATTCAACAACTTTAGGTGAATTAGCATAGCACACCCAAATTTGGCGCCCAACGTGGGACATGGACTACAGCTGTTATACGAAAATAAGCGTTAAAGAAGAGAACATTCAAAAACTTAAGGTGAATTAGCATAGCACACCCAAATTTGGCGCCCAACGTGGCACATTGATTACAGCTCTTATACGAAGATAGGTGCTAAATAAGACAATATTCAAAAACTTTAGGTGAATCAGTATGACACACCCAAATTTGGCGCCCAACGTGTATGGTTAACCCTACATTTGGCAAGTTTAGCTCAAAGCACAGGATATTTCCGAGTCGTGCAACCAGCCAGCGCACTGCCATTCTTACGTGTGCTCTAATGCCATTGTTGTTGTTGTTGCTTGTGGCTAACATGCAAGCTTAGGATTTGGAAAACAATTTCACTGTTAGTGGAATGTCAACGTCAGGTCGTGCTCAGCTCACGCTACGAGTCCGGCCGGGCCTTGCGTATGGGCGCCGGGACTGGCCGTGGTGCCCGTTTCGATGGCCTCGGATGGAGAGGCTGTGCCTGTGTGGACGGGTGCCAGTTTCCCTAATACCAATACTGGGTTCCCCGGCTCTTCGCCTGTCTTAAAATTTCCACCCGAGCCCCTTGCCCCGTCTGCCCCCGCGCGCCCAACGACTGGCAAATCCCAAAGCTGTGCCGTGCCGCAATGTGAAATTTAAGCGCGCATCGGGCGAGCACATCACTAATTAGTGATGTGCAATAATCGTGCGAATCGCCCGAAACATGGCCTGTTGTTTTGGTGGGGGCAAAGGGGACTACGGGGGCAACGTGTCAGAGAGATTTGGGTGCCCCGAAAAATTGCAACATTGTTAATCAACTGTGCGTGTCGCCCGAGTTGCATTTGCTCGAGGATTTCGTCCGGGAGTTCCGCTCTTTGGCGTTTGGCGTGTCCGTTTATTGCGGTCCTAATGCCCCGTCGGACCCCGCCGGACACCGTTGGACACCCCGTAAGCCCCATTGCAAGCAATTCGCAAGTGTGACCAATTTAGCCGAACTCAAGAAGATAACCCTTCCGAAATTTCAAGTAGGCCTTTTGGAACCAATCGAAATCGTAGTAGGCTCCAAAATTTGTAAGTCCGTCTCGATCTGAACCTGATTTATTCATTCTGTTCTCAGAGCTCGACGAGTTCACAGCTGCAATAAAAATTTTCAGTTTTATTAAATTTTCTTTTGTAGAAAAAACAAAATGTGAGGTCGGAAGTTTTACCTCTTTCAGATGTGCTTCGAAATTGTAACTGTCCCAAATTGGCTGTTTTAGGAACCTTAAGAAACCTTATTCAAGATACAAGGGCATTGACCCTACATAAAGACACGCAACATGTAAGTTGAAGGTCACGTTGGGCGCCATTTTTATACACTTTTTCGAAGTAAGGCAAGGGGAAGCCTCTTAGACCCACCAAAGTTTTATCCGAAATCGGAATCAGAATCCGTCCGTCTGATCAGCCATCTCACCAACCGTCTGACCATCCGTCTGCCGATCCGTCTGCCCGTCGGTCTAACTCCGTCGAACCAGCCGTCTGACCATCCGTCTGACCATCCGTCTGACCATCCATCTGACCATCCTTCTGACCATCCTTCTGACCATCCATCTGACCATCCGTCTGCCAATCTGTCTGACCATCCATCTGGCAATCTGTCTGACCATACGTCTCGCCATCCGTCTGTCTGATCGTCTGTCCGACCATCCGTCTATCCGTCGGTCAAACTCCTTTGAACAATCCGTCTGAGCATTCATCTGACCATCCTTCAGCCGTCCGTCGAACAATCCGTCACGTCCCACCGTCGGTCTGACCGCCTGTATGGCTATCAGTCTGAACGTCCATCTGATCGCCCGACTGACCGTAACTAATCCCTCATTATTTTAATTCAATTGGCATATTGGTGTTCTATTATAAAAACGCTGTACATTTGTTGAAACGAGTCAGATCAGACCACTATATCATATAAGCGGCTTATAAAAAAGTCCGTTTTGTCCATATTTCCCATGGTTTTGTAGCTATTGCCCTGAAATTTTGCAAACACTTAAGATTCTTTACTATCTGTCGCTCTACCGAATCGCAAAAGGATTACGTTACCAAATAAATATAGTTCAGTAATTATATATCTTATATTTGGGAATGTATTGCATTGAAATACACACACTCCACGAAATTTCAGAAAATATCGAACAACTATATTATATAGCTGTCTTATAGGAAAAAGTCTGGTTTGCCCAGATTTTTCATGCTTTGCAAGCTATTACCTAGAAATTTCGCTCATTCTTGGGAGTCGTTAGTATATATCATTCCGCTCAATTCAAAAAAGAATCGGAACACTATATTATATAGCAGTAAATAAACTGAGAACAGTAAATAATCTTGTTCATATTTTTTAATCAACATCATTTAAATTAAACACACGCCTAAGATTCTATAATGTATATTACCCTAGCAAATTTCAAAGGAATCGGACCACTATATTATATAGTTTGCTCCTATTTCTTCTGCTTCCTCTCGAGCTGTAAGATTGAACACATTTGTATTTTGCACACATTTAATCTCGGATATTTCCGTTTTAAATACAATGTTTCTATATCATTTCATATAACATATTACTTCGAAAAAGACTATCAAATCTTCGGCGTGTCGAATATACTCTTATTTTACATGTTTTTACTGAATAACTTAAATATTCGATTTTCCACAGATCGAAGTAGGCTCTAAAATAAACTGAAATCGTAGCAGGCGGCGTAGTTTCCCATTTTTCGAGATCCCACAGAGCACAGTCTGAAATGCTCATTATTGTTTCAGAGCTCGACTAGTTCACATCTGTTTTTTCATTTTTTCTTTTTTTTTTTCGTTTTGTGAAATGTTTTGAATTTTCCTTTTGGAATAATATGAAATAATTTTAAATTTTGGTGTGAAAGAAATGAATTGAGAATTCATATGAAAAATTTTATTTTCGGAAAAATGTTTATAAATTTAAGTGAAATAAAATAGGCAGTCGCTCAGGTAAGAACTTTTTTATTTTCTTTTCTTTTCTTTTCTTTTAAATCATTATTTTTTCTCTATATTTTTATTATTATTTTTATTTCAAACTTAGTAGGCTTTAGGGAGAGTGTCATTGGTTTTATATTTTTATATTGAACAAAAATTTTTTCGTAAATTTTCTTGGGTAAGCTGTAACCCTTCGGGATTCTTATCGGTTTTCCACGTTCCATGTTCTCATTCACACTCAAGGTCTCGAGAGGCTTATCGATAAGAACCAATGGCCATCCAAAGACCTCGCTTGTCCGATATAGCAATTGGTTTGGTCATACTTCTTAAATGATCCACTTGGAACGCGACCTATAGGAAGATATAGAACCTATACCAATCTACAAACGATACGCTTTTCTGAGATTCGAATTATCCCTATACCACAGTTCGGTTCATTGCCCTCCATGGGACCGGTCCTTTTGGTCCAGTGCCCAACCATATAGATCTTCGCTTGGAACCAAGAGTAGACCGCAGAGCCAATATGGAGGATAGTGCGGATGTGACAGTGTCATAACCTCTGGCCGTTTCCAAGTATAAAGAATTTGGACTGAATTCTTTGTCTATCGGCTTCCCCTAATTTCCACGCAAGTTGGTCTAACCGTAGATTGAATACATAGGTTCTCTTCCTCCTCCGGAAGCCTGTGATGACTTCTGGTCGTGACCATGGATGAAGATTTTAGAAGTGAAATTGTATTATCAGTTACCTCCGGATTTCCGCCCATGTTGATATTCGCTTTGAACCAGCCGCAGATGGAGTATCTTAGGTTTTCTTAAATTTTCTTCAAAAATAAATACAGCTGCATGGGACTGAGTCATATCCCGACTTCAAATCGTGATCATGAATGAAGATTTTGACTTTCAGTTAACATCAGATTTCTACCCATGCTGTTCTTCGCTTGGAACTGCTTGGAACAACTAGGTACTTTTTCCCTCCCTCAAATTATCCATACCTTCAGTCAGTTTCTACCCAATTCCGTCCATTTTTCAATCAAAATTATTATTGGGCTGTTCCCAGAGGGTAACCCCGAACTGAAGTACCAGCAGCAAAGCTTAAGTTTTACAGCATTTTCAAAAGACTCTTGATTTTGAAAGCTTTTTAGCATCATTATATATTCCAACCTTTAACTTCCCTTTCTCTCATTTATATAGAATAGAAACAGTTAACTGGCGACTTGCACGATCTTGCGTGATGGGAAGACTTAATTTGGGGTGCGATGGTACCACATAGGCTGGATTAATCGCAGCCCAGATTGTAAGTATAAATAAATTCAAATTCTCCTGATAAACCCAAGCTAATTAACCCTTTAAATACTTCAGATATAATTTTAGGCCTCAAGGAAATAAATTAAAAAACATATTAGGACAAAATCTTATCGTTGTAAGTACTTAAAAATCATTATATACCATATATAGCTACGATATCTAACGTTTCAAATTTTCAGCATTGGCATTGAGCTTATTATTGCTTCACGTTCAAATCAAATCAGTGTACTTGTCTTTCATTATTATATTTCGGCATCTTCAAGTGAGTAAGTACAGCTAATATTACGGATCTACCATAATCTTATATACCTTTCTTTATAGCGGAGGTACTTACTGCGCCATACCCAAAATTCTAGCATTTAGGAAACACTTGCACCAGACGCAAGCATCGCGTACATCGCCCGTTAAACTGTAAGTTTCGATTTACCATGAATCAAATCAAAATATATATAATACTTATAATACTCCCTTCTCTTTGCAGTTAATAGTATATTGCACGGATCCAGTTGAACTCCACCACGTACGAGGGTTGCGCGTCAATTGTATTCCGTTAAGGATATACCAAAGAAATAAGAATTTTTACTTTATATAAGAATTGTAGATCTGGTTTACCAACTACCAACTACCAACTACCAAATAGCTAAATTCCACAAGATCGAAATCACACCACGCTATCAATTACACATTTATCATACACTCGTTTAATAATGACCTCCAAAGAGAAGTATATTAATATTATAATTTGTGCAAACCGAATTAATTGGAAATGTTATTAAAAGTTATGCTTCATGGCACCTGACTATATGCTATATCTTTTTTGATTTACTTGGATTTTTGGAGGTTGTCAACAGACTTTAACTTCTCTGAAGAAAATTTAAGTAATACATACCAACGCAGAGATAGTTCAGAGAAGTTGGCGGTTAAAGGCCTATAACCACTCATTAATACGGTTTCCCGATTGGGAAAGATATCTAGTATATCAAAAATGAAAATTGATTTTGATTCAGTTTGAGGTTATGTCACGTCCTGAGTTGGAAGATCCAGAGGATGGGTACGTTGAGGGTTCAATTTGTTAGGTAGTAGTCCCAAAGAATCCGGAGCACTTTGTTTTGGTAGGTTTGCATCATTCTGCGGTTGCTTATTCCAGCTGTGCCTCAAAACTGGACGACATATGTTGAGATAGAGTTGCTTATGGTCTTGTAGACCAGCAGTGTTATCTCTATTCAGCTACATGATTCTCCCTAGAATGTTAAAATTAATAGAATTCATCTCTTGATTTTGCCAAATGGAATTCCAAGCTAGGAATGGATCTTGGATTTATCGGAATTGACACCCTTGGAGACATGCGACGATCACGTCCAGGCATCTACGGGCTGTGATTCAACCATCTGCTGTGTGTAAGATGGGCCCTGATACTCTATATATACACAATTTCAACGTGTATATGGAAAATTGAGTCTATTAAATGTTCTGAAAATTTTATTATGATCAAATAGTAAACATGGAAGTTATAACGTAAAATACACGGGTCTAAGATTGGAACCAACGCAGAGAAATGAGATGATATGATGCAGATGATATGACATCTGCCTCATGAGGCAGCCACACTCACAAATGTGCTAGCCGTTCTTATATATTGACTATTCTACTTTTTAACTTATACCATTATGACCCATTATCGGAAACTTCTACATTCCATAACTTAAGTGTTTAAGAACCGATCGTTCTGAAATTATCTGGATAGCAATATGATAAATAAAATAAATATATAAATGTAAATTCAAATAATAATGTTAAGAACTGCATAATGTGTGGCCTATTATATAATTTTTGGGAGTTCATAATAGAATGAAAAAATCTTGGAGGAAGCATTTAGAAAACACAATATCAATGAGCCCTCTTTTCATTATTAAAATACTATGTGCAATTACTGGAATATTATCAGAGATACACAGTGATTGTGTGAGAACAGATTACACTCCAGGATGTGATGACATAATTAATTTGGATCTTTTGCAAATTCGCCCTTTTTTTTCAGAAAATTATACATCTTATAACTTATAACTGGTGCTTATGACCGAATTGTTCTGAAACTTTCAGGATGACTTTATGATAAATATACAGTCCAAAATTCACATTAATTTGTTAAGAATTGTGGAAATTACAGACTTTTATTAATTTTAGGGGAACCATATTAGGATGGAAATTTCTACAGGTCAATAGGCATCTACATACAAAATAATCATTAATCTATCATAAAAAGATTGACTGCTATATACAATTCGTTACTTTCCGGGAAAATGGAGGGGCTATCAAAATTTTGTAAAAATCAGATTGTTTTTACTACTGAACAAATTTGAAGATAGTTTTATTAAGTTATGGCCATTTTTAAAATTTAAAAATTTAAAGCAAACTTGATATGGTTCTGAGATCGTAATTTGAACACTCTAGCTCTTAAAGTATCTGAGACATACGAACAGCCAGAGAGTCAGAGAGACGGTCATAGCTAAATCGACTCGTCTGTTGATCTTGATCATGAATATATATCATTTTTTGGGTCTGCACGCCCACCTCTGCCTCTGTTACATACATTCCTAGAAAACCCATATAACCTGCATTCCATTTTTCCAAATGGTATTACTCTGTCTCGGTGGATCAGTGCACTGGCCCGCCAAACAAGAGGTGCGAGTTCGAGTCCCGCTCATGTCGATAGGAATTACCCTCCTAAAAAAAATAGGATGTGACGTAGGACTTGAAATCCACCCACGTTAAAATGTTCGTCAATGGAGGAAGTAGCAAGAGAGGGAAAACAATGCTTCAGGCTGTGACCCAATGGGCTTGTTATGGCCATATAATAATAATTACTCAGTCCAAGGCCCCCATTCACAAATTTCTAGCAGCTGCCTGCATAAAGTAGGCTCTGGACCCGATTCGAAGTATCACAGTAGGCGTCGCCTTCGATTCGACAGTACCTAAGCATTTTCCGAGCTCCCAGAGCTCATTCCAGTTGAGTTTGTGTTCAGAGCAGGAGCTAAAATGCTCTTGAAATAAATTTCATAAAATTTATTTTATTTTTTTTTTCGTCTAAAATTTTAAAATCGTATAAATTTTCGTCGTTTATAATATGTTTTCGGCTCAGGCAGATGGTGTTGCCGCTATTGTTCGTGATTCCCTAGTTGTTCTAAAGAAAATTGAAATGTGAAATAAACATTCGGTTCTAGAAAAATGTTTGTGGTAAAAATTCGAGAAAAGTTAATGTATTCAAAATCGCGTTGGTTGCGTGTCGTCGTTTATTGTTCATGTATTCAGTTATTAAAAATTATAAAGACAAGAATTGAGAACACATAACAATTCTACATATACAAAAAAAAAAAGAAAGAAAATATCGTTTTTTGAAGAAAGACAAGAAAACAAAAAAGAAAATGTTTATCGAATTGCGTTGGTTGCGTGTTTCGTGTTGTTTCATAATAATATATTTTGGTACGTATCGCTCAGATTGGTCCTGGTATAACTATATATCCCTAACTCGTTGTTGTTGCAGAATAAATGTTGCTGATTTAGATGGAGTTATATTCATTATTGTTGCCGTTATTACCTACCCGATTGTATGCCCTATTTTATGGCACCGAAACAGAATTACACTCGTAACACGAATTGGAAATCGCATTTGCTTTATGTCCAAATCGCTGATCTTGAAGCTGCCAGTCGATATGCACAGCAAGCAAAAATTTTGGAAGAACCCTAAACAGATAAATTGTGATTATTACATTCCAAACAATAGTCCATATACGTCAAGAGATCGCAGTTCGATGAAGATGGCTCAACAATTACCAAATTACCAAACATAAAAAGTAAGTTGATCTAAATAGATACTTCTTGGGGGAACTATTATATCATTTCCCTTGTTTACGTTAGTTTAGACGTACGATACTCTCTGGGCCTCATATAGACCTTTATGAATGGAACAAACCTTTCAAACTCGACGAAGTTCTTGAAATGATTCTTCATTTTTAGGTTATATTAGGTTGGCCAGGTTGGTTGGCGTAGGACTCCATAAAGATCTTAAGGTCCTTAGTGATACCATGTTCAAGCAACCCATCCTATTGAAAAACGTTTCAGAGAACCTTACTAGGTTTTTGATCGAGATAGAATTCGTGTTATTTTTCGTGTTAATAGACCGATCGCTTTGGAATTTTAACCTCCATAATACATAAGAATATGAATTATCATTAATTGATGCTTAATATTGATGAAGTATTTAAGGAAATAACATATAAAATAGGGAATGGATGGATAAGCCCGACTTAGACATAGTTAGAGTTGGTATTAAATACAGTGATACGATTCTTATGAAAATTGGTAGAGCGATGGAAATCAAAGTACTTGTAGTATGTGTTTATAAAACAAGAGAAATATGGGCAAACCTAACTCTATTAAATCATAGACATGCCCACGGAAGAAAATTTAGACTTGGCACAATTGACACCATTTTTTAAGGCAACCTTTCGCATTTAGGAAGTTTACCTATATCTATATCTCATGGAGGGCTGGACTGATACGGTGTAGATAGATAAGGTATTTCGGTTTCAATACAAGTTTCTCCACATGCCGGGCTACTCTCTAGGGCTATCATATAGAACTGTAATATTGCCACCTATCGCTCTGCCTTCCTTGCGGGGAAGAGATTGTTTGGCCACCCGGTTTTTACATGAAGCTTTTTAATAACTCTGGTTCCCCCTGCTTTTGAGATTGTGAATTTAGCTTTTTTCTTTACCAGCTCATCCGGTCAGTAGAATTTGGCCCGTTGTAGTAGATGTCGGGATTATAGTTTTATTAGTCCTGCCTAGGGCTCGTGGTACAAGATCATAAAAAATCGGGGTCTTGTAAAAGGAAAATCGTACTCCTCTAATCATAATTGTTGGCAATATCACAGAACACTGTATGATATCTGAACTTATCAAAATATTTGCTGAAATTTCCAATAAAATTTTTCATTTCTTCAACAGATCTCAATTGTTAAATATCCTGATTATCACTGTTATTCATCTGTAAGTATTTGAAGAAGTCTGAAAATATCTCCATAATGCTCATATTAACAATTAAAATATATATCTTTATTTTCTATATTTCTCTATCACTATCTATATTTCCAGTGTTTATTGTTTATTGGCCATACATTATCCAGTAATGGGGAGTAAGTGCCTACAATATAATCAAAAATTTTCAACGCAACTAACCTAACTTTTCTATTTTCCAGAGCAATTTCAATTGTTAATTGTTAATAGTTTTCTGTTTAGATGTTCCGAGCAGATTGATCGGCGGTAAGATCTATATCTATCGGGTACTTATCTCTGAACTTCCTTACATTATACATATATCTCTTTGCAGCTTATTGAATGAATTAAGATACTCAACATCATGTTATATATAGGGTTGCGCATCCAAAAAAAAACGGGCAAATTGAATTTAATTTAATCTTATGTTAAATAGAATTTATTTTCATATACAAATACATATATATTATATATATATCGAAAAAACAAACCTATTATAATAATAAAAAGTAACTACAACTACAACAAAAATGGGGCTTTGGATATTGATACTCGATTCATTCCTATTCGATTCGCGGCGCGAAAGGCAACTGCATAATTTAAGCGCGTGCAGACTTGAGGCAGGGCGCGGCACAGCTAAGAGATACCCTCTAATTTCATAGAGCAGAGAATTAATAGGAAGGTTTTCAAGGATTGAGTTAGCGTTGTCTTCCAAACTTTTCTGGAACTGTAAAGCTATTGAGTGCACTATCGAATGCCGAATAACCTTCAAATCACCATCGATGCTACTATCGATATCTACACCCTATTCTCGAATAATCAACCTGAATTGTCAAATTTCTAAAGACCTAAAATACTGTAGATAACGCTATCCGATTTTTACAGCTCTTAACATGTGTTTTCTTAGCGTGAAATATCGATAGCAAGATCGATAGTTCCAAAAATCTACCTCAAAAACGTACAAAATTATCTGCTAGGTGATTTATACAATATACAATCTATGGGAACCAATGAAATATACTAGAAACTATATTGGATATAGATCAATATAACCGATAAATCCTATCCTATCCTAGAGATCCTATGTTTTGACTCGCACCGGCAAAGCCCGCCAGAGATGTGCAAAAGATCCGGAACTCTCAGAAGAGATTTTGGAAAAGTAACGGATATTGATACAGGAGCCTTATTGGACCAGTATTATTGGACTGTACCGCCAAACAAGGGGTGTGAGTCCGATTCCCACTAACGTTGATGGCTATGGCCCTCCTAGAAAAACTAGGTTGCGGCGTAGTATTTGAAATTCCCCTGGTAAAAAAGGATCTTCAATGAAGAAAGCAGAAATAAAGGAAAATAGTGCTTTAGGCTTTGTCCCTTAGGGGTTGTAATGGTCTTATAATAATAAAAAATTTGACAAAATGATCGATATATCGAAAAATAAATTTTTATTATCCAAAAACATCAATGTAGTCAAACATCGATATTTTCCCACCAGTTTTGACATTATTCAAAGTAATCGACATGATATGATGAAGAAGATGAAGATAGTATGAAGAGTTGATTATTTGTTCCTATCGAGCCTTAATGAATCTACGGGACCTTTCATGCTCTTCGTGCTTTTCTCTTTTAGGCACGGGCCCACCCGTAACCGTGAGGCACGAAACACATATTTAGAAAAAGCACGGAAAAATTCCTATTCCTTATGTTTGGGTTAAGCACATTAAGCTCTTTGGTTATGTTTAGTTTTACAGGGTATAATTGTTATTATTGATACAAATGCCGCTGCATAGAAAAATACGCTTAATATTTAAATAGGTTTTTGCTGCTGCCGTCGCCGGTCGTGACTTATTATCAAAAGCGCAACAATTTACATTCAAATTCGAATTGCATTGCATTACGCATACGCTCCGATAGCCCCAATGCCAACACACTATCACACTATATACACACAATACTCCCAAATCCAGAGGCGTAGAACTTTGAAATGTGTCCAAAATTGCATTTTTCAGCTTCATAAGCGTCACAAAGCCAAAGAAAATGTGGCGGCGCCAAACATCCACATAAGTAAGCAACATCTTTTCAACCTAGCTGAAGTCCCTAGCTTATTTGCCTTTGCTCAGACTTAGACAGAGGCTTAGGCTTTGAAATATACCCCATTTTGGCGGCGCCAAACTTCCATATAAGTAGGATACGTCTTTTCTTCTAAAGTTCCTAGCTTACTTGCCTTAGCTTAGAC
>JBANCY010001156.1:0-13510 GCA_037040045.1 Phorticella flavipennis | reverse complement strand
AGATTATAAGAGCTAGAGACTTCAAACTTGGCATGAAGATCCGTGTATATAATACACATATCAAGTTCTGAGATTTCAATGATACCACGCCCCCTTCGCCCGATAGTCGATAAATTCGATTTTCGATAAATTTGCCATAACTTTGCCATTTATTAAGCTATCGTTTCCGAATTTGGTATATAGGGTCATGATTAGAAACTGCAGAAGAGGTTTGCCCAAAATTTTGATACACCCCTCCATTTTCTCGAAAAGTGACGAAATGTATCTATGAGCCACAAATTTTAAGCTAGAGTCATGAAATTAGTATGTAGATGTCCATAGGTCTTATACAGAAAGTGGCATCTAAAAATTTTTCCCATCCTAAATTGGTCCCCCCCAAATTAGAAAAGTGCTTATATTTTAGAAAATCCTTATCATAATAGTTCGAATTCTAAAATATATATTTATAACAATGTCTTTAACCAATCCTGAAAGTTTCAGAACTATCGGATCATATGAATGAAGTTATAAGACTGAGAAGTGGCCGAAAACGGGCATAAATGGCAAAAGGTGAAAAATGCATTATGTCACCTGGCGGCTAAACTTTCATAGCTAGAAGCACTAAATTTGGCATGTAGGTTCTCATAGATAATGCGCAAAATGAATTTTCTCAAATTTTTGATCCCATACCCCCTCCCCCGCAAATCAAAAAATTTTTATTTTAGTTTCAAAAGGATCGGACAATAAAAACAGAAGTTATTCGCAAAAGAGTGTTAAAAGTCACATATGGAGGGGCCGGCTGACGCAGCGCCGACTCTAGCGCACGCCGTATAAAGGTAAAGGTGGGTCTGTATATGTGTGTATGTATGTAACGGTATTAAGCGATTCCGACTGCATTGCACTGTTGGGATCAGGGTATATCGTAGTCGAGCCCACTCGACTAGAGCTTTCTTACTTGTGTCAATAATAGTCTTACCTATACAGATATACCTTAGACCATGAAGAAAAACATGGTAATAGGCTTAAGATATATAAAATATTCCCTTAAAATATATAAACATGATTCCTATGAGCGTATTGTAGAAAAAGGAAGATGACATCTTTCAGTTAGACAATCTTATAAGAACAATCTCTCGTAGAACAATTTAATACGCTGAATACAATGAAAAAACATACAAACATTTTGGCTTTTTCAGCTTTTTTTTTAATTTTCTTCCCGTCAAAAGCGGCTTTTTCTTGCGATAAAATGTTGGCAGCACTGCTGACAGCTGAGCGCTTATCGATAAATCGGAGTAGTTTTTAAGGTTTTGAAAACGCGCAGTTGGCTAGGAACGTTTTGACTCCAGGAGTATTAGGGGAATATGAGTTATTTTTATTTTTAGAGCAAACGGCGTGTCGTACGCAACAATTAAATCATAAATTTTTATAAATTTAATATTCTTATAGTAATTGTGTTACGTGCGTGTGAAGAACCTCCTAAATTCTGTCGGCTTTTTGTCTAAAACGGTTTTTGTTTTCTTTTGTACTTTGTTTATAAATAAATAATTAACAAGAACAACATGTCGCAGAACGTCGTTGCAGAGCTGACTCGTCAGCTGATCTCTTGCTTTGCCACTTACCCGGAGAATGTGGCTGCACCACGGTTCCTGCGTCACGGCGAGCTCATCCGCTTGCACACGGAGCAATTGACGGAAAATGGTGATCTTAGCTTTGCAGCAAGCAAAATCAATTGGATTTGCTTCACCCGGAAGTGTGGCATGCAACTGATCCGTCAGTCGGAGCAGTTACTGCCGGATGAGCAGTCCAGCCAACAGTTGCTGGAGGAGAGCAAGAACTGGTTGTTTCCACTGCTCAGCGTAAGCCCACTGTGCCGGGAGCGTTACGCCTTGAAGTTTCAACGTGCTCCAATCATTGAGTATGTGCTACGCTCAATTCTGTCCCAGGGCGCTGGATACGGGAAGTATGATAAAAATGTTGGCGCACTTCCAACACTGTGCCTCACGCTACATGATCAATTCTCCGGTCACGATGCTGGCCATAATACCAAGGAATTGCACAAGTTCCGTGCCCAGCAGTTGTACCTCATAGTACACCGCCTGCTGGACTATGCACCCTGGCGTCTAGTGGATTCGGACAAAGTCACCGACGAGACGCTGCTTGTCAGTGTCCAATGCAATAATCAGCCGCGACGTGGCTCCGGCGATTTGATCGTTAATAACAAGGTACCATTGGTATGCGGTCCGGTTCTGGAGCCGACCACAAAAGCTGGCACCACTTTGACCAGCGGCAGTTACATGGCGTAAGTGCTACGTGCTCTCTCTTTCTCAACCGATTCAAATGATTCACTATCTCTTTCTAGACTGCGCTCCAATGATATGCTGCTCATTGCTATGCATCGCCATGGCGTACGTGATTGCGCCAAGACCAATAATTTTGAGTCTCTAATGGAGCTACTGGGACACGCCGCTGTCATTGTAGACTTGTTCGAGGTGCGCCATGCCAGCAGTGCCTCGGTGGTACGCAACGGCTCGGGCAGCTCGAAGGGCGCCAACTATATACTCTACAATTCGGCACGTCTGGAGACGCTGCTACGCACATTTTCCGGCCATGTGGATGCGGGTGACTATGAGCCGCTGCCGCCACTAGAGCAGATTGATCTAGCTGTGCTAGACGATGAGGTTGGTACACCAATTGAATATCTAGAACCATCTTGTATGACATATATTTTCTATATTACAGCTTGATTGGCAGCTAATATACGGCTATTTGTTGAGCTTCCCCAATATGGTCGAGTCCATACTCAGCCAGCTTGAGCTAGGACAGGTGGCAGTGCATCTCCTGGTCCACTATATTGTCGATTTGGCCAGCCTCTTCAGTCGTTATTATCGCAACAAACAGATCCTTGTACAAAAGCGCAACAATCTCATGTCCGTTCTTTATGCACGCATCTATTTGGTCAAGGCAGTTCGTCAGGTTCTGAACTTAGCTCTCGCTCTGCTAGGCATACAGCCCGTCAACTATATGTAAAATATATCCGTCAAATTTGACAAGTTAAATTTCAAAAAAATAATCAAAAAACAGTTCAAATGTACAAAACTATATATATTTTTAAGCCATTTATACTCTGTATGAATAAGACTAAGACTTATTTGTGGACATGTTCCTTATGACAATATGTACCTAGTCTTGTTACAAAATTATATAAATTACTATATATGACGCATACTACCAAAACTTTTGAAATGTATTTCCTATTTTAGTTTTGTGTGGACTCTTGCAACTCTTCTAATAAGTGGCAAAGTGTGGCATTCAATTGTCAATTACTATAGATTTTAGTTTACAGATATATAAATGTTGTAATGCAAGTTTAGGTTTATAATGATTTTAAAAATAATTTAGGCTATTGTCAATCTGTATCGATTTCTGCGTAAACACCTATTTTAGTTTTAGTTTTGAATGGACTCTTGTAACTCTTCTAATTGGCAAAATGTGGAATTTAGCTGTCAATTGCTATAGACTTTAGTTAAAAGATATTTAAAATATTTAAGTTGTAATGTAAGTTTAAGTTTATAATAATTTTAAAAAGAACAATAATTTATCGTCAATCTCTACCAATTTTGTGTGCTATTATTTGTAACTACTCCAATATGTGGCAAAAAGTGTAATTTTGTTTTGATTTAATGTTATTATTATTATTATTATTATATGGCCATAACAAGCCTATCGGGTCAAAACCGGAAGCATTATTTTCCTTTATATCTGGCTTCCTTCACTGAAGAACAATCTAGTTTTTCTAGGAAGGTCAAGTCTATATCGACATATCGACATGAGCGGGACTCGGCGGGACAGTGCGCTATCCACTGGTCCACTGGGCCTTAGTTTTGGGCCAATTTTGATTTTATGTCAGTTACTATAATATGCGAATTTGTATAATAAGTCTAAAATATATAAAAGTCTAAGGGACTACGCTCAATCTGTACCATTTTTTGGGTGTCAAACACCATTTTGAATATGTGCAAATATGTATATCGCTGGATAGATGTACAATAAATAAAAGGAAGTATTGAATTTATCTTAATTTATATTTTATTAAGTATATAGACTAAATTTAGTTTAGGACTTATAAATTAGTAAATGACATAAGGAACAGCTGGCCAAAAATGCATTTTATACACTATTTATTTAATTGTTAATACAAACAATTGTCAACAACAGAGTTTATGATGAATGTTGTAAAATTATATTTAGGAACTATACAAAAAAGTTGTTTTATACTCTTTTTGAAGAAAATAGTAGATTCACTTTGTCCGAAAGTATGTAATGCATGGAAGGAAACGTAATGGATCCCTAAAATTTTCATTCAGAATGGTCTGGTCAGTTTTTGAGCTATCTTGGCACATAGCCGGAACCAGCACATGGTCGGAACCAGCCGGTTTGGATCACATCATATAGCTGTCATATAACCCAAAATCGGTTTTGCCCGTATTTCCAATGTTTTCTAACGTATTGGACTTTAAGTTCGTTTACTCCCAAGATCCGTTATTATGTACCGCTCCACCAAATTTCATAAAGATCGAACTTCTATATCATATAGCACAATGAGTAAAAGCCATTGGTGGTCTAGTAGTAAAAGTGTCAGATTCGTAGTCATGGAATCGCTGTAACTTCGAAAAGAGTATGAAATCTTCGTCGTGCCGAAGATAATCCTTCCTAACTTGTTTTTTCTAAGGTAGTTTGCCAGTACGTTTTAAGCTGATCTGAACTCTCAATTGGGTGGTTCGGTAAGCTTTCAGGAGCGTATTGATCCACCTCATAAGGGCTTCGTCTGGCATCATCATTAAATTATCAACTAATTATACAGATCGGAATCATTCAGAAAGCTTGCAGCCTTCATAGCAATCAGTTCATTCTCGCACACACGCACACACATAGGTATATACATAGTCAGGAAACATTAAAGATAATACTATAGTGGAACCTTAGGCCAAACCAATCAATTAGACGGCTTTGTATCAATTTTATCATCTGGTTTGTTGCTTCTGACGATTAAATTCGTTTATGAACTCAACATTCTGGCGATTGTTGAAGAACAACTCCTCCATTAGCCGCGTACTCCCTAGTGAGTTGGCCTTGGTGCCCAGGCACATGTTGTACTGCGGTGCATCCAGTTGCACATCGCAAGTAATGTCATGGTAGATGTGCACCAAGGTCGGATCGGGGGCACGGAATACGCTTAGGCGTCGCCATTGCTCGGCCGCTTCATTGTAGTCGAGCGGCACCTCGGCTGTGTTTGATAAGAAGCCATGTTGTCGTGTGCCCACGCGCACAATCTTCTCCAGAAATTTGACATCCTCCAGGCCCCAGCCAGTGATGTCCTTATCGAAGCCATTGATATCCTCATCGAGTATGTCCGACTTGTAAATGGCGCAAATGCCAAAGCCAAACTGCCTAAAGTAACCGGACTCATCGTCTATGGGCAGAGATTCAGTCTCGCTGGCGGCATCGCGTCGCTTCGAATCATACTGGCTGAACACAATCGGCAGATACACCTGACGTCCACGCTGGGTGTGCATACGCACGCGCTGCAGCGTCTCCACGCCAAACACCATGTCCACATCGATGAACAAAATGATGTCCTGCTGCTGTATATAGGAGGAACGTGCTGCAATATCCAAGGCAACGCCGCGCGAGAATTGTCCGCTCCGCTGTATATAGTTGATCTGCTTGTAGATGTGGCGGGCGCGCAACTCGCCCAACAGTCGCAGGTGATCGGCCAGCTCCTCTGGAGGCCCAAATATGACCACAAGCAGATCACAGTGCTGCGTCGCCTCAATGCAGACGCGTTCGTAGGTCAACAAAAACCGCTGGAATGTAGCCAGGCGCCCAGCAATGGGCAGCACAAAGACGATCTTATCCTGCTGAGGGGAGCTGAGTAGATTGCTGGCCATGGTGAAGTGACTGCTCAGCCGCGAAATACTGTTGTGCAAGAGGCTGCCCAATAGACCTGACATAGAGAAGATTTCTTGTTTTAGTTTGGCCAATTTGGATTGGATTGGAAAGTGGACTCACTTTGTTGAAGCGTCACATTATAGAAATCCTCGTCCAACTCCTTGACAAAGATGCCAGTGAAGGCGCGTTGCACATAAAGATGCCGACGCACTGGAACTGTCATCTTCTTGCCCCGATACTTCTTATAGGTGAGCAGCAGATCGAGTATCAAATCTTGACCATGCAGTGCGTCAAGCCGATGATATCCATAGAGCAACTCCCGAAACTCAATGACGCGTCCGCGCTGTCGGGAATAATAATTGATGTTCTCCATGACTTCGGTTATAACATCCTCGAGTCCCTCACGCATGGCTGAATCAATTTTCTGCTTGGGATTCGCAGAACCGGCCGAGTACAGACTACGTGATATAAATGACCAATCCAACAGATCCGCCGTGCTCGCGGGCACAAACTTATTCAGCTCCGGACTAATGCCTAAAAGGAAAGCCAATTTAAAAGAGAGATTAGACAGATATTGGATTGGGTAAGAGAAAAAATATATTTTTTTTTGGAGTTTTTCCAAAATTTATGCACTATGCCGGGGCTTTTTTGCTTTTTCAAATTTCTGGGGATTGTCATATAAATACTTTTATTAACTTGTTAAAACTGTAACTCTTTGTATATGCAGAAACGGTTAAATGATATCATATAGATAATATTTAATATCTTTATGTGGTAAAATCATATTGAATCCAAAAAAAATTCACAAAGAAAACTTAAGAGTGAAATGTAGATTACAAGCGTGTTGGTCTTTATATTTCAAAAGGTTCTGGAAAACTTTTGTACTGGAATAAACGATACATTTCGATTGAATCGGTATGAGTTGAGACTATCAATACATGAAATACATCTAAAGGACTTTTACTGTTTATGTATTTTATTAGTCTGAAATTATAATCCATTCTTGATGATATTGTTGAGATATGTGTATATATGTATACACTACACTCGATGTGATATATTTTGGGTTCATTGAAATTCTTGAACTTTTATGTACCCGCATTATATTTCGAAGAAATGAACACACAAACTTCATAATCATTTTATACCCTTTAGAAGTGTTGCTAAACTTTTCTCGCAAGAAAAGCTGTTTTTGACGGGAAAAAGATTTAAAAAATCGGAATAACTATTCAAAACAACTAAAAAAAATGCAATTTTTTTGTTTTATAAAATGTTTATGGGATTGTGTCCTAGTTTTCTTCATTTTTTTGCGTTATAATCGTATACATTTTATTCTATATACTTATATGGAGTAATTTTCAAGCAAAGACGCTAGTTTACAAAAATTTTCATATAAAATTTGTAAACATTGCAAAAAAAGCTCAAAAAATCTAAGAGTTTAAATAAAATAGCCGACTTTTGGCTTCACGAAATTTCGGAAGTCTTCCCGCAATTGGGCCATTTAGCCATGTTTGTTGGTTTGCCCCTCAATTAATCTCTCCGACCCTGTGTTCCCTTAAAGTCTAGACGAGTTTAATGACTACGTATTTGGTCTGTATATATATGGATGTACGGATAGTTCTGATAAAGCCTATTTTCAAATTCTAACATATGGCATCCGCCGAATAAAACGCAATAAAGTTTGCAACAATTCCAATTATTGAGTTAAAGAACAAATTTACGTTTGTAAATCTAATGTAAGATTGAACTTTCATTAATTTCAAAAAATTTTTGGAAGAATCAAAGATCATAAATAATAAATTTTTTGCAATAATATATTGCAAATGGGATCTAAGGAAGACGATGGAGTCAGTATGGAACTGCTTTTAAATGCACGAGAGAATGGCACAAACCGATATCCGGGTATTTAACTGCCATATTGGGACTACTATATCATATTGGAACTTTATAATATTTTTGATTTTAAAAAAATTTAAAGTAACTTTCTTGTTTCAACAGAGAACAGAAAATGGATTATATTATGTGTATGTGGAGTGCTAGCGATAAAAATCATACTTTGCCATATCCCCTATAATCCCCAGATCTAAATTCAATTGAATTAGATATTCGAGCAGAAACTACAAAAAATAATGGAATCAGTATGAAATCGGACATATTAACTTGTTACCAATTATTGTTTATACCCTGATCCCAATTGAAAATTTATATGAAGGGTATAGTAAGTTTGTGCAAATCTTTGTAACAGGTAGAAGAAGGCGTGCCACACCCCGTAAAGTATATATATTCTCGATCAGTATCAATAGCTGAGGCGATTTAGCTCTGTCCGTCTGTCTGTCCGTATATCTGTATGTCCGTCTGTCCGTTTGAACGCGCCGATCTTACAGACTTACTTAAATAAGTGCTTATAATTTCTACAAACCTTATCATAATGAATTGAATTGGAGAAATAGGTATATTAATGCCTAAGTAACTAACCAATTCCGAAAATTTTGGACCGATCTAGTTTGTTTTAGTTTTACATAAGGTGTACCAATCATTTTGTTTGGCCCAACATTTTTTACATTTGATTAAATCATAAATTTTGAAATTTAATACTTCATCTGACAATAATTTTCCTTCGTAAAATGTACTTCATAAATTATCATGGTAAAATTGAAAGGGATTGCTATGGCAATATATCTGTTCGTCACTGAAGTGATATATTGAAGTGCTCCAAATATTTGATCACATTGCGATTTGTGCCGAAATTTTGAAGTAAAAGAGCTTTGGATGTGTCGACTAATTCGCAATTCTTACCTTATCAAACTCTATTAGCATAAATTACATATGGTTCGGCTAGTTCTGGCTAGATATACCGATCCGCCCGGTTCCCATGCACACCCACTTAAAGCCACCCGTGCTGTGTTCCCTTCATTGGTTAAAAGATGTAACCACATGGTTTTTACAAATCCCATTTATGTTTCTTGGACCTCCGTCTGAAGTTCTTTTTGGAAAGTTTTGTACTTTTGCGATAAGGCGGCATTTGAAATGTGAAACGTAACATAAAATGTGGAATTCATTATCCATTTCCCCATTTCCCCATTTTCACATTTCCTACAAATTTACCCTTTTGACAACATTTCTAGTTAGATTTCTATTGTCAACTTTGCTGAATAGACGTGTGAAATAATGTGGCCCAAAAACTTACACATGCTGACGTTGCTGCTGGCCGCGGCCTCGAGGATTGGCGGCTATGAATTGGCCAGGGAGACGAGTGTGGCCGAGAGCACGGCCAGCTTTTGGATGGATCAGGCGCAGCAACAGCTGGCGGCACGTCTGGAGCGCACACGGGTGTCGGGCGGAGGAGACGGACGCGTGGCAAAGAACATTATTATGCTGCTGGGGGATGGTCTGTCGGTGACCACGATGACCGCGGCACGCATACTCAAGGGTCAACAGAGCGGCGGCAGTGGGGAAGAGAATCAATTGGCTGTGGAGCAGTTCCCGTACTCGGGCCTGAGCAAAACCTACTGCACGGACAGACAGACGGCGGATTCGGCGTGCGCAGCAACGGCATGTTTGACGGGCGTAAAGACGAGTTACGGCAGCGTTGGGCTGAGCGCGCAGGGTAATCATGTGGAGTCGATCGCCAGTTGGGCGCAGGCCAATGGCAAGGCCACAGGCATTGTTACCACGACCAGATTGACTGACGCCAGTCCAGCAGCTGCCTACGCGCATGTTAAGCGTCGCTCCCAGGAGCTGGACATTGCACGGCAGCTGATCGAGGATGCGCCGGGTCGTAATCTGGACGTCGTGCTTGGCGGCGGGCTTGGCAAGTTTGCCAGCGAACGAACCGACGATCGTGATCTGCTCAAACAGTGGCGTGAGGCAAATCCGGATGGCTGCATGGCCCAAACACTGGCCGAGCTACGCAACTGCCGGAGCAGCAATGGCAGCCTGCTGGGCATATTCAGCGACAGCCACATGGCCTACCATTTGGCCGCATCAAAGGACCAGCCGCGTCTTAGTGACATGACAGCCGCTGCCATTGAGCGGTTGGCGCGGCAGCCCAACGGTTACTTTGTGTTCATCGAGGGCGGACGCATTGACCATGGACACCATGAGACACGGGCTGGTTATGCGCTGGACGAGATGCTTGAATTCGATGCGGCCATCGAGTCGGCCATGCGCCTGACCGATGCGAACGAAACGCTGATTGTTGTAACGGCGGATCACTCGCACACGCTTAGCATGGCGGGCTATGCCATACGCGGCACATCCATCCTGGGCATGGATGCCAGCCAACGGGACTCGGACGGCGTGCCGTACAGCACACTGAACTACGCCATAGGCAAGTGGCAGAGCATTAACAAGGCCGGCAAGCGCGAGAATCCCGCACCGCATCTTAGCAAAAGTGAGTATAGCATGTGTGCCGGGTGATATACTTATGCTAATCTGCTTTTTTATATCTCTGGATTTAGCCTCGTTCACGCCCAGCTATATACACGCCAAGGGCGTGCATTCTGGCGAAGATGTGGCCATCTTTGCCCAGGGTCCACAGTCGCATCTCTTTAGCGGCGTCATGGAGCAGAACCTGCTGCCCCATCTAATGGCCTATGCCGCCTGCCTGGGCCAGGGAGCCACTCTCTGCAAGCAGCAGGAGCAGCCGCAGGAGGAGCCGGAGCCACAGCCACAGCCGCAGCCTTAGACACGGAAGTTGTATGAGATGTTTCGCATTTGATATGTAAATTTTTGTTTCGCGTTAGTTTTAAAATATAGTTCGAGGTAGGAGGAGGGACTGCACTTGGATTCAGCCTTTTCGTTTGGCACTCGGACTTACCAAGTATGTTGTGATCCTCAAAGTGCCGCTTGCCATTGTCGTTGTCCGGCACGGCGGCGGGCGATACGCTAGGCAGCATGTAGGTGCTGTCATCCGGCACCTCCAGGTACTTGGCCATACGCTTGATGTCGCGATGCAGCAGTAGGGATTCCTGACGCAGCTCCTCCGCCTTGAGGCCCTGCACATAGGAGTGCAGGCGGTACATGAGCGGCGCCTGCTTGATCGGATGCAATGTGATGGCATTGTGTATCTCTTTGCGCTTCAGCTTGCCCGTATAGGCGTTGCGACCGCTCGAATTGTGGCGCAAGATGTACTGCATCTATGAATGGTGCCAGTGGCAGAGTGTGAGGCATGGAATGTCCAAACCAAATATCTATGGAACTCACCTCGTAGTTCCAGGTGCAGGGTATGCCGGCGAATTTTTGGACACAGCGCCCCACCTCGACATCCTCGTGCGTGCTGTAGAGATTCTTCAGGCACGTCGGTATGTGTGGCGCCACACGACGCAGCGTCTCGCTGCTCAATATGACGCCGGGTCCGCCCATGCAAAAGTTCTCGTCGAACTCCAGGGACAGCAGGCCGAACTCCTCGCTGTTGCCCTTGCCGGCCTGCCCAATGAACTGCGGCTTCGAGCTGTCAATGGAGCGCAGAAAGCGTTCCAGCTTATCCGGCTCCATGTAGACATCGTCGTCGGCCCGTATGAACCACTCGAAGCGATCGATATAATGCTCGTACATGTAGTAAAGCATCATGAAGGATTTCTTCTGTGGCGGATAACGATCATCGACATTCTTCAGGCCCACCACGGGCAGCTCCTCCGAGTAGCTGCCCTCCGAGCTGAAAAAGGCAATTCGCCCCGGCACCTCCTTGCCCCACGTGTCGTACACGGCCCGCGCACGTCCCTCGATAAAGTTCTTGGCAGTCATGACTCCGACAAAAACCAGATTCCGCTGCGAATTCTGTATGGTGTCCTCATCATTGAGGCCAATTATCTCATTGGGTGACTTCAGATTTGAGGGTCGCAGGCTGCAGCGCTTCACAATCTCCAGTTCCCGGTAATTCTTCAGAACTGTGCCGATGCAGAGGCCCAGAGCAATGCCAAAGCAGGCGATGATTAACGTTTTCGGCTTGGTCATCTTATGCTGTAGCATCTTTGGTTTCGGATTGACTGAGTGTTGTGTTGTGCGGGGGGCTTCACGGTTCAGCCAGTGCTCATGGGTGCGCTGCGAATGAGAGTGGTTCCGCGAACGAAGAGGGGACTGGAGGAGAGAGAAAGTGGTACGTAAATAGGTTGCAATTGAAATAATAATCGGATTGTGAAGGCCTCCAGCTGGCACGTGGCATTGTGAAATTGATATCAAGTCAAGAAACGCAGAGATTCTTATAGTTCTCACAGCGGAACTCTGGAGTTGCATAAATTCTCGGAAAGAATTGGTGTGGCACAGATGGAGGCAAAAATCTGACCTTCAACTAGATTTTATTTACATATCACCCTAACGAGCCACTAGAAAGTATATATAAGTATTAACTGAAGAGATTCCAATTAGATTATAGCGGAAGAGTTCCTTATACCATGGTTGACGCTACTACATGTACACGGTCGTAAATATGGTATTCCAAGGTAAAAAGTGGTAACCATGGTATTGGGAACGCAATAAGAATTTAATAAATGCCGAAATTTTAGATTGTAGAATCTATGGTTACATTGTTCCACCTTGAAATTGGTCGATCCTGAAAAACTAACAGTGTTAACTCGAAGTCTGGAAACCTGAGTTATAAAATATTAAATTGGATATACTCTTAAGATAGACCGGCTATGCGGAAATAGGCCTTAAAATTACCGACATATTGTGATCCGACCAAATACAGTTATGTAGTTATTTGTATAGAATAAGAATAAATGAAAAATGGGTGACAACATTGAGGGAAAATGTGCCATAGCAAACTTGCTGTGCTTTTGGCTTTATCAAAATTGGAAATTGCATCTATAGATTACATGCTGTGATCATAGTTATACACTACATTTAGAAATGCATAATACATGCCTCTAGCTATTACAGTTTATCTGCTAGATAACTAGCCAAAATGGTCAAAAATGAAAAAATGGATTCACCAAATGCGAAAAATTTCACATTTTGGGAATTTCTATATCATATAACTCCCTTGTTAATGACTCGATAATTCTAAAATTTTCAGTATAGCTTCCTGACCGAGTTATAAATATATTTTTTTTAAATTGAAATCTTTATGTTTAAGAATGCGTAATTTATGAAGTATTATTGAATCTTCACTGCATTTCTATCAAAATGCATGCCTCTATATGAATATATTCTATTTTTGTAAAAAATTGTATGAACATCCACATAAAATGAGTCAGTATTATAATAAAATAACATATAATAATAATTTATTATGTATATAATAATATTATTATTATTATATGGCCATAACAACCATTTCGGGTCAAAACCTGAAGCTCTATTTTCCTCTATTTCTGCTTACTTCACTGAAGATCTTTTTTTACGTGGGTGGATTTCAAGTCCTACGCCACAACCTAGTTTTTCTAGGGGGTCATACCTGTCGACATGAGCGGGACTCGAACCTCGCACCTCTTGTTTGGCGGGACAGGGAGCGAACCACTGGACCACCAAGGCCCCTATGTATATAATATAATATAATAAAATATATTATAATATAATATAATATAATATAATATAATATAATATAATATAATATAATATAATATAATATAATATAATATAA
>JBANCY010001155.1:0-13511 GCA_037040045.1 Phorticella flavipennis | reverse complement strand
TTGGAGATGTGTATAAGATATAGCGTGATATATGGTACGAGAGAACAGCATATATATATATATATATATATATATATATATATATATGATGGTTTGAGGTTTTTTTTATGCCTCGCATTTTTCTAATTAGGGTAGATTCATATACAAATGTATGTTGGATATTTTTATTTATCATTTTGCTATCTAAAGAGACACAAAGATAATGATTAAGCCTTCATTCCACCACCATTCCAGCTTTTATCTTCTAATTACATAAACATATGTATGTGAAACAAATTATGTTATAATCTTTTGTTCTTCAAAGAAAAAAGTATATTTATTTTGTTAAGAAATTTGTAATACTTTGAAGGAGACGACAATACCAAAAGTTGCCTACAGAATGGTCAGAAGGAAATTCAAATCGAGTGGGCCATGTCCGTTCGTCCGTATATCCGTGTGTCTCCTTGTATGTTTTAAAAATATTTCCTCCTGTTGGAACACATAAAATTCGAATGATAGTAAAGGTTATGTAATATGCAGTCGGAAACCATTTACAAATTTTTTAATTTTTTAAAAATTACATAAAACGAACAGGCAGACAAACATACGGAAATAAATAAAGCTGTTGATACCGATAAGGATATATGCATTTTGGGCTTTCCTTCGCCATATTCTGCCTTTCATGCATTGCAATAAAACTAATGTATTCTTCATTGCTACATTTATTGGGATCAGAGTAATCAAACTCTATTTAGGACAAAATTTTGGAGAAATACATCTGGTGTTATTTTTTATCGCAAATATTACATATATATAAAACTAGTCCAGGACACATTTCTAATACACATTTATTTATAATCATACATGTTCTCGGACTATTGTATTATAAATAATAGAATATTCATATATTCTAAATCTCCATTAGCATAAGTAGCGCATATCTCAAAGAAAAACGGTTCTTTTCACCAATTATTTACAACATGGATTATGTACAACTTTAAAAGACTTCAAAATAAACCATTGTTTTACTAAACTCAAAGTATCTTTTTATTTCTTTTTTTTCTTTTTTGATTTTTGAAGGAAGTAATATCGTTGTGGAATTCGGGGTTATTTTTAAACGAATATCTAGAGTATATTTTTGTGTGTGTGTGTGTGTTTTTTTTTTTGTATTTATAATTAATAACATAACAATTTTTAAAAGATATTTTCGAAACCGTTGGAATAAATATCACTGGGTTTACAATATGGTAAAACCCACACCCAAAACAGATTTTTTAACATCAATCATTCCAATAAAAAAATTTCTACCGTAAATCATTACTTAAACATTAAAAATTATCGATATTAATATTGTTATTAATTTTAACATCATAAGTAAATGAACCCTTGTTTTAACAGTTATAGGTGGCAAATAATTTGGAATTATTCAATCTACAAAAATGGGAATGTCCTACGCCTGGTAGGTTTCTTTTAATGTTAGCTATAACCAACTATTAAATATTCACTGCCGTTTTACAGGGTGCTGCTTACAAAATTGAAGGTCATGGAATTTCAAACTATTTGTGTAAGCCAGAAGTTGAGGACATGCAGATAAGGATACTATAATATTAGAGTACATTCTCATATAAGAATAAATATTGTATAATCATACTATGAAAACTTGAAAGTTCCTATTTTAAAAAAAATAAAATGCATATTGATGCTAATTATACACATGTATTAACTATAAGTAAATTAACAAACACAAAAAACTACTACTATAGTAAGAATTACAAATTATACGGAAGTGTTCCTAACTATTCAAAATATATGTAGCAATATTCACACATGAAAATTATATATATACTCGTATACATCTAATATGATGAAAATATTCAAGCTAAACTACAATATAATACAAAGTCACATCTGGAAGATTTGTTTATTATTGCTTATATGAGAACATTTTTAAACATCATGCAGACTAACTCGCGTTGCGTATTAGTAGCGTGTGTTCACATTTTGAACAAATCGAGAAATACGAATGAACAAATAATTCGGAGTACTTATGTACTTAGACCATAAAGTTTAAATTAGAGAGATACAAACTGAGTTCCTAGCATTTTATTGCTTTATGCCTTTTATTTTTCTATATAAATAATAAATACAATTTTTAATGATCTATGTAGGACATTTCGGCAATCCGAATATTTTATACACCTTCCAAATGATAGGGATTATATCATATTATTGTAATGATTAAATTCCCAGCTCAAAAAACTTTTTTGATTTCGGTAATTATGTATTTTATTGTTTTCTGTTTTTGGAAAGTGCATATGTCCTGAAATAATTACTAAAATAAGTAATATGCATTAATAGATGGATGCATAAACTGTGCCAATATTTTCATACTCGGCTTAAATTATTGATGAAGATCTAAATCTAGCAAACATTCATTTTTCATACAAGACTGTTGCATTTAATTTTCCAAAACAATTAAGTTTCAGTTCAACATGCAATAGATTATTTTTGCTTATATATATATATATATATAGTGATATGTACGAAACCCCTTAGCCTCCGAGATGTTTATTGTTTAATTAAATTAAAATATTTTAATTTTCGGGAATTTTTCTATTCGCTTAAAAATATTTTTACGAATTGAGATCATACAAAGAGAATTGGTTATTTGCAACCTTATCAACATGCGTATCGTGCAATCCATAGAAAGGTGTGTCTATAAGAAACTTTGAATGTGTCACTAAATTTAATAAAAAGAATTTCGAGGATGAATCCATAAATGTATATTCTGCGGCTGCTGCGTTTATTTATTTGTTTACATTAATATTATTTAAATTAATTTGAAATTGCGTTGATAAAGTTGCAATTGGCTTCCATTACGCTATCCAACACCAGCCGAGAGAGCTCTCCTGATGAATATAATACTGTTACATGTTTAAAAAACATTTATTTCTCCATTGTTTAATCGTAATTTGACAAATCGCACGAGGGCGTCCTACTTCACTATTTAACTTAGACATACCCAATTATTAATATTCAGTGTTCAAATTATGATAATGCAACAATAGTTCGGAATGAATAAAACGCACGCTGAATAAATATTTTGTTGCCTTCATTTTATATGTTTATTTGTGTAAAAAAATTTGAATAGTATTGATTATTGTTTGGTCACATGTAACTGCGTCGCGCACATTAACGCTATTTATTGCAAGAGGATCATGTTGTTTTTTTAAACTAAAAAAGCTAAGTAGTCATAAGATGCCCGCAGTCCCTTTTCTTTATTATTTAAGAATGTATAAATCTGCATACAATTCTTAAATAAGAAGCAACTTATTTGAAAGTTCCTATAGTATTAAATATCAATTTAAAATTATAAGAAAATAGCAGATTTCTAGGGATTATAACCATAATTAATACAAAAATGAACATTTAAAGAAATATATATAAAAGTAAAAAGAATATATTTATATTTATAAATTATAAAATGATCCTGTTGAAAAAAATTAAAAATGAACTTTGAAATGAAACCTCGCAACATGAACTAGTTATAAAGTAACAAAAACTAATAAACTAAAAAGAAATTTGAAAAATAATTTGACATAATTATATACATACATACATATTATAAGGATGAATAAGTCAATCGTTCACCTATTGTGCTTACATAGAAACTACTGTTATAAACCCACCCACCCAGTCACCCTCAGAACACATTCGTTTAATTATGAGCAACAGATTTGTTAAATAAAACGCGCATAATCCTTGGGTTTGGTAAGCAGAGGACATATCACGGTAAATTGTAAGTACATCAGTAATTTAAAGTTGTTTGCCTATTTAATTGCATCGTTGGATATCTATGTTGCATTTATCCACATGTATATATGTATGTAGGTACGGTGTATGCATTATACATGTATGTGTGTATGTATGTATGCATTAATATGTCAAATATTATTCACAACACGTATCAGCCCAAATTACCTGTATATTTTATTTTCTCCCAATATTCACATCAAACACACATGCAATAATTGCATAGAATTAACAAACGTAAAATACATATTTCTAAAGTTCCTATACTATAATGAATGCAAAAGGTGTGCATATATTATAAAATTAATAAAAACATGATAAAGACAAATATTTGTTTATTTACTTTATAAGTGGAGTGAAAAATTCGAATTTGACTTTTAACAATACAGAATAATTTGAATATAGGTATCTGCATGCCAACTTTAAAAGTTCTAGCTTTTTGAAGACTATCAGATCGACTCGTTCGAACAGCTCATTCTTGACTTATATTGCTGGAAGATCTATGTAGAAACCAAGAATTTTTTGGTGTTGTAAAATCAAGGGAGCTCTAGACGAGTGAGCTTAACACACAGACTCACTTATACCGTTATGCAGCGTGCGCTGCGCCGTCGATGTCGCCTTAGATGAATGTTTACACATTTTTGGGAATAACATCAGTATTTTCAGCATATTCCAGAAAACGTGTATCGAAAATCTTTTTTTAAATCAAAAAAATCACGTGTTATGAAAATTTTGAGAAAATGCATTTTGCGCATACTTATGATGCCGAATTTCGTGCCTCTAGCTGCAATAGTTTAGCAGTGCCTTAATCCATTTTTTTTTTTTACCTTTGACCATTGTGGCCCCTTTTCTGCTTTTTCTAGGTCTTATAACTACGGTGTTTATGATCCGATCGTTCTGAAATTGGTTTATGACATAGTCATAAATATACATTCAGGAATTCGAATTATTATGATAACTATTGTAGAAATTATGAGCACTTATTGAATTTAAGCGGGACCATATTAAGATGGAAAAAAATTTTGCCACTTTTTGCATAGTAACTTTGGGCACCCACATTACATTAGTGACCCCATATACCAAATATGCAGCCGATAGCTCTATAAATGAAAAAGTTATGACCTTTTTATAGAAAAATTAATTTATTGATTATCAGGCGAAGGAGGAGTGGTATCGTAGGAATCTCAGAGCTTAATATAAGTATTGAGTTTGAAGTCCTAGCACTTATAATCTCGAAAGTCAATGTGTTCACACGGATCCTATTGACCCTGATCACGAATATATATACTTTATGGGGTCTGCCACGCCCCCTTCTGCCTGTAACATATATTTGCACAATCTTAATATACCCTACTTACTCTCTCTAATTTTTAATTCGGATCTGGGTATAAAAATGTATGGGCGAGGATGCTCTGATGATATTCTATACTTGATTTCAAATGATTACAATTTCTTGCCTTTGGAATAAGTCTTAAAATGCATATGAAGAGTCATTAATTACCCTGTCGCAGTCATATACATACAGAGACACTTATTCCGTTAAGCAGCCTGAAAAAAAACTGGATCTGCGATTGGTATAGACGGATCTTCATAGCAAGTTTGAACGCTCAAACTCTTGTAGTCTCTAATTGAAAGATCGGCGCCCTTAAACGGACAGACAGATGGACGTGGCATGCTCGCATGCCACCCAATCTGAACAAATTTTTGAATGAATGTCGTTTAATGTTCTAAATCTGTTATGTATCTGAATTTTGACAAATAAGATACTCCATTAACCGTACATTAATAATTGTTATAAACAAATATTGGGTCTCATTCTCGAAGTTACAAATTCTTAAGCGATTTTACTTGCTCTCGTAGTGGCTTGTAGAAACTAATAAAAATTTTTCAGTGTAGAAACCGATATTAGTGCAGCTGCTCTAGGAGCCACTTCGAATTATATTCAAATTAAATTCGAAATTAGGAATTAAAAAATAAAGCAAATAATACTAATAATTAAAATCATATCAAAGAAATTTTGGATGCACACACTTTAATCAGCTGATTCTGGTGCCTTTAAAAGCTGTGTATTTACGCATACACATACACCCCTAAAATCGATGGACCTCACGTTCGAATGGACATTGAGAAGATTTTTTCCTTGAGCTCAATAGAATAATAAACAGAACTTATTCACCGTATCAGTGGGGTGCTTGTGTAATTGTATTATGTGATTGCATTTGTAATGCAGTACTGGGATCACTCTGGACTGCAGCGCTCTATCCGGATTCATCATTGAGAATCAATAGAATTCTGATGTGACAATTGACTAATATGAATGAAGCAGGAATTTGTATTGTCAAAATCGCAACGTAGTGGTGGATACATTTTATAAGTTTTTATAATTTATTTTTATTATTGATTGCACTTTTTAAAATAGTGAACTCTTTTTTGATCGCTAATATTATTATAAATTGACGATAAAGTACCTATAAACAAGTTTATGTATAATATGCGATTCTATGTCTATACTCCAATTTTATTTATTTACTCTTGTGTTATTAGAAATAAATTTGCATTTTCTTATTATTATTCATACTTAATTGAATAACTATGTATTGTTAGAAAAAACATGAATACTCAATCAATATTTTCTGTTCGATTAAAATATGTGTACAATTGTACTCGCCTATTGGAGAAAATATTTACGTAATCTTACCTAAAGTATCATTTATTAGCAGATCTCCACAAATTCGTTCAGTTTTAGATTCTCTAATACGTATATAAGTCCGTAAGTATCAAATACATATTAAATGTTAACACAGCAGTATAACTTCGATGTTAAGAAGTCTATAAGCCTCAAAACTTATCTTTAATCATGTAGTAAAATAAGAAAATCTGTTATTCTACATTCCATATGTTCCAATAAGAAAACGGAGCAAAACAAATTCATTCTTAAACACGTAAACATCGTTATTAACTTAATCAATAAAAATAAATTTAAATAATCCCCAGGTCTGATCATATGTTAGATAAAACGAATGTATGGCCACAATACAATTATCATGATGACAGGGGATCATCACAGACAACAAAAATGGTTCAACAAATTTCACATTCGCATTTTTCCTTTTTTTTTAATTTGTGGTCCTGGATATTCTGGCACATTCATAAAGGTATAGCTGTTCATATATATTTTTTACATTTTGAAATATTTAACTGATATAAAAAGGAAATAAAACTTTTATACAAAATATACAATTCGCCCCTTTTACGACAGATATATGATATGTTATGTGAAGAATTCGACAATCAAATTATCATGAAATCATGAACAAATTTAACAAATTATTCTACAAAAACTTTTTTATAAAAGAAAAGTCAGCTGATGTCAGCTGGAAATATTCATTGTTAATATCAGATAAGTGATTTATCTTGTTTTAAAAAATGTTGATACAGTTTAAATTTTATCTATTCGAAATGTTTATTCGAATACTGTGTGTCCATATTGATAAAAAAAAATAACACTACAAGAATTTGGGACAAGAACATGGTAAAGTGAAAGAAATTGAAAAAATCTACCAGTCTGCCGAAAATAAACTGCAATTAAAAAAAATATTCAAGTGAGAATATATTTAATACCCATACTATAAGTACTGTAAACTTGTTCAGAAAGCATATATCACATATTATTTTAAATATGTATTATATGTATGTATGTTGTGATAATATGCTTTTTCACAAAACAATAATTTTGAATACATTAAATTCATACTTATTTTTATAATTTTAACATTGAAAAGACTATTTAATAATGAGTGTTCACTTATACTTATGTGCCCACTTGTCTCTGTTAAATATTTGTTTTATTATAAATTATATATTATAATAAGTATTATAAATTTTCTGGTGCAATTTCAATGCTTATAATAGAAATTTATTAGGCGGAGTCTTTGGTTATCTTATTTAATCATATATTTAACCTACGTGTTTATGTAAGTATAATCGGCATAGCCGGAGATTGCTGATTGCTGACTACGGCAGGGACTGTGAAGTCAATGAGCAGCTAGTTTTTTTTACATCATGCCGCTGAGTGCTTACTCAAAGTAAGTACTACCGAATAATGTAGTTATTCTGATGGTTTCTCCTGATGTTGACATCAAAATCCGCTATATCCGCTTATGTCGGACGGTTTAAGACGCTCGAAGACGCTCAAATGATGCGCGGCATGATTGTGATGATGGTGGGGATGTGCATGTGTAAAGCCCGGAAAATTGGATTGTTGTGGTGTGTGGCCATAATGTGCATATGGGTAATTTGCACTCGGTACGTGTAACGCGGGAGGGGTACTCTGCACACTATAGTGACCATGACCATATTCAGTCCCGGAAGCTCCATGATGCGGTGCGTATGGCGGTCCATACACTGCGTTCACATTAACAGGTGGCAAATGACCCATGTGTGATGTAATATGTGGATGCTCCATAAACATTTGAGGATGTGGATGCGAATGAGGTGTCGGTAAATGATGCTGTGATGTTGTTGTCGAATGTGAATTTCCTGTTGTTGCTGCCACCAGCGCAGCACTGATCAAATGATTTGGATGAGTTTGATAACCAATTGGGCAAGGGTTGGCATAATCGCGGCTTCGGTTATTGTTATCGCTACACTGACCAATATCTTGTCTACTGGACACACTATTGTTATGAGTCATATAATTATCAGCACCTGTGGCTGAAGACGAAGCTGCGAGATTGCTAACAGAAAAATTATTGTTAATCACATTACTACTGTTTGATTCCGATTGAACATCACTTTCATGCTGACAAGGCTTTTGTTGTTGCTGTTGTAGTTGTTGGTGGGGCTTTTTTTGCTGCTGTAGTCCCAGTAAACGACTTTCGAGTGCACCCGCAGTAGCAGCTGCTGCGCCTGAAGATATCGAGCTTGCTTCAATTTCATTCGTCGATGGAATTTGATCAACGAGAGACTCTAGGCCAGACAAACTCTTTCGTGATACGTCGGAGAGGACTGGTCCTTGAGTGTTTAACAGTTGAGAGCTACGATTAATGTGGTGCTGAGCATCATGTGGGGATCCCAGCATATATGGTCTATTATGACTATGGTTTTCATATCGTTGCCACTGGTCTGATGGGTAATGTAGCGTCTCTTGAGGATTAGTCTGAGTTTGTGGATAATGTACTATAGCGATCGGCGAAGACTGAGATTGGGATTGTTGCAAAGGCTTGTGTGATGATATTAAATGTTCATTAGTTGGTAACCATTGCTGATAAGGCGGAACATGCGAAAATTGCTCTGAATCTTCTGCTGACCTTGTGTTAATATAGTGCGCTTTATCTGGTCTCATTAACTGTTTTGTAACAAGGCTTGACACTGGTCCCTCATTGCGATCACTAGGCGGCTCAAAATCCACAATAGCACACATGCCTGGCGAGCTTGGTGGGGGAGTTTCTCCCAGATTCGGATGATCCCTACCGATGGTACTCACATTATCATTTTGATGATTTTCAATTAGATGTTCCGAGCTGTGGAGCATTTGCTGATCACCTTGTCCCACAGGCGGGGTGCCTACGTGCGAATAGCTGCAGTTAAGCGCTGGAGAAGCCATAGGAGACGCAGAGGCTGTATACAACATATGCGAAGGAGGTGGTGTATTGTACAGACTTGGAGGGGCTTGATGACTCTGTGGAGATGCAGTATGTTCCATAGAAATTGTATGCAGAGTCGACATGCAGCCTACAGGTACTGAAGTTGTTGCCTGCGGACCATGTGCGTTTGTTTTTGGGCCTGAGTTCGGCTTAGAGTTAGAATGGGAATTTGGGTGCTGATTTGATGCCGATGTCGATGTCAATATATTTTCAACTGTAGGTTTTAGCTTTTTGGGTCTTCCTCTCTTCTTTTTAGTGGACATTTCACCACTAACGCTACTCACTCCAATACTGGATCTGCCTGATACCGAAGCGTTTCCTGATGCTGCAATCATGGATAGATTTAATATTTTATTAAAATCGTTTTGCTGCAATTGTTCACTACTTATTGTGATCTTGGTACCGGTTGCTGTATCAATCATTTCTTGTCCCTTGTTTTTTTTTGGGCGGCCACGCTTTTTTTTCTCCGGCTGTGAGTTTAATGATTGATGCTGATTTCCAAATAGAGATAAATAGTTGTTTTCACTGATTGCGTTTGCAGTCGATGAACCTATCACGCTTCCATTTCTGACAACTTCATCCATATCGCTATAAATGAAACCATCACGTTGAACTACATTCGATATATTAGAGTTGTAATTTTGTAAATCTTTGTCGACTGTTTGGTTAGTGCACCCTGCGCCAGTCTCATTATTGTTGCAGCCATCATTATTGTCGCTAAACATAAGACTAGACGGTTGATCTGAATGATGCTCCATATTACTAACACAAGATATGGTATTGGTTTTGTCAGTGTTACCAGGCAAATTCTTCAGTGGTTCCTGCTGCTCAGAGCATTGCTTTATCCGTTGTTCTGTGAAAATGCATTCCGACTCATCCATTTGCGATATTACACCATTTAGATAGTCACGAAACTTCTTCAACGCTGTATAGAATGGAACTTTGTCTGCAGCTCTTGGCAACTGAGCGCAACGAGCCGACGAAGAAGGCATTACCCAGATATACTGAAATTATTAATAAGTGAAATGTTACTAATTATACTTTAAAAAAAAATTTATTTTTATACCCTGATCCCATTAGAAAAAATGAAAATAATTGTAAGCACTCTATCTTGTTCAGATTTATTACACCCTAATTCAATTTGAACAATTAAGAAAGCTCTAGTCGAATGGGCTCGACTACGAGATATCAGCATCAATAGCCGAGTCGATATAGCCATGTCCATAAATGAACGCGCCGATCTCGGCAACTACAACAGCTACAGACTTGGCTTGAAGTCTGTCATGTATAGCAACGCAGTAGGGGTTTGTTCGATAAATTCTTTTTTGGACAAAATGGCCATAACTTGGGCATTTATAGAGCTATCGACATCAAATTCAGTATGTATGGTCATGATTAGAAACTGCAGAATGAAATTTTCCAAAATTTTGATACACCCCTCCATTTTTCCAGGAAGTGACGAAATATGTATAGCAGCCACAATTTTTATGCAAGAGTCTTGAAATTTGGTATGTAGGTGCTAATAGATCTTATACAGAAAGAAGTATCAAACATTTTTTTTATCCTAAATTGGTCCCTCCCATATTAAATTATTATTATATGGTCATAACAACCCTTTCAGGTCAAAACCTGAAGCTCTATTTTCCTCTATTTCTGCTTCTTTCACTGAAGAACATTTTTATGTGGGTGGATTTCAAATCCTACGCCACAACCTAGTTTTTCTAGGAGGGTCATGCCTAAAAGGCATGAGCGGGACTCGAACCTCGCACCTCTTGTTTGGCGGGGCAGTGCGCTATCCACTGTACCACCGAGGCCCCATTAGGTGCTAATAGATCTTATACAGAAAGAAGTATCAAACATTTTTTTTATCGTAAATTAGTCCCTCCCATATTAAATAGGTGCTTATATTTTCAATAATTCTTAAAATAATGCTATTTCACATTCTTTGTTATTGATGTGAGGTTTTTGCTTAAACTTAAATACGTATGTCAGGATTTGCATGACGCTTTTTTCTATGGTTCAAAGTCAGCAAGGACCCACAAAAAAAAAAAATTACTTAATTTGGTAGGGTAACTTATTTCTTTTTATACCCCTTTGAAAAATACGAAGAGCGTATAATAGTTTTGTTGGATCGTCGGGGGTCTCGGTGGAGCAGTGGGTAGCTCGCTGTCCCTCCGAAGACGAGGTCGTGGTATCAACCCCCACTCATGCCTAGATCATGACCTAGCCTGAAGGCCTCAGTTGCTATGGCTACGCTACAATTTGTAATTTAGAATTTATTTCTAATTACCAATAATAATAAATAAATAAATAAAATAAAATATTTTCTTCAATTCCTATCATACTGGTTCGAATTCCAGAATATATATTCATAACTATGTCATCAACAGATCATAAACATCGAAGTTATAAGACTCAGAAGTGGACGAAAAGGGGCTAAAATGGCAAAAGGTGCAAAAAGCTTTATGTCACCTGGTGGCTAATCGTTTATAGCTAGATGCACGAAATTTGTAAGTTCGCATAGGTGATGCGCAAATCGCAGTTTCTCAAATTTTCGATGCCACACCCCCCTCAAGCAAATCAAAAAAATTTGATAACGGGTGTAACTTTTTGATAATTGATAAAGCACATAATTTTGGAATATGTTTTAAACTTACACTATAAGTTTCAAGCTGATCGGATAAAAAACACAGAATTTATTCGCAAAAGAGTGTAAAAATGCACCTATGGGAAAGGCGGGTTACTCACCGCCGACTTCAGCTCACGATGTCTAACGGTATAACTGTTATGTGTGTGCATATGGTTGTGTGACTATTCCACGACTGCGATCAGCAGTCCTCAATCTTGTTTGATATTTCAAAAATAAGGAAACAAAAATAATTTTACAAATTAATTTATCTTCTTCAAAATAATTTTTTCATGTGTAAGCTTGACAACAAGGCACTGAACATGACAAAAACAAAATGTATTGGAATTGTCCTTGTAGAGTTAGCACGAACGAACAATAACCAATCAAAGATGAGGACTAATCTGTGCAAACCAGCATTGCCAAGTCCGATTTTTTTCCATCAGATCTGGCCTATTATTATGGCGACACGGATTGATACAAATTTTACCGATTGTCTTGATTGTCTATACTCAGGGCAGTATATAAGTTTGCAACGCAATTGTTAATTGTTACCCAATAAAGAACGGAAGCCTAAACAGACCACAAAAATGAATCTGCAGACTAAGCGTCTGCCAAACTTCCTGCACACCCCAAATGCAGGTGCATCGCTTCAATTGCAAGAAGAAATTTCCCACGTAAGCCGACGACGACATCGCCGCTGCGCTGCGGACGTCGACGCTAAACTCACAGCTTATTAGGACTATGTCTTGAATATGATAATTTGGTGTTTAAAATTGCCGACTTAACTCTCTGGTCGTTCGTAAAACCAAAATTGTGATTTCGTTTTATTATTTTTTTGACATCTCGAATTCAAGGAAAATTAACTGGCGCCCGAGCAGGGACCGGTAGTGGAAACGCGTCGATATAGCAACAAGCTTATAGTGGAAAATTGCAATTACGTCGATAGCTACTACCCTATTAATAACAACGCAAAATTATAACTAGTGGTAAAAATCCTAATCAGTTAATTCTCATTAGGCACCAAAGTTATAGTAAAGAAGTGAAAAACTGAATTGTTAAAAACTTCAGGTAGTCACACATGAATTGTGGGATTACCCATCGGTGGAATACAGATCTGTCAGCCCCGTCCGCAGATCAACGTCAACATGTGCTCGTCACAGGATCCTCAGTAGAGAGCGAAAAGGATGAAATCCGAACAGTCGGGAGGAGTATCCACAGCAATACTGTAAGCTAAATATAAGATTTTATAAAAGCAAGTGGCAAAAAAAATACAACCAGTTATTAAATTGTTTTGATTTGAGGGCGAGAGGGGCGTGGCATCCAAAATTTGAGAAAATTCATTTTGCGCATTATCTATGAGAACCTACATGCCTCTAGCTACAAACGTTCTGCTGCCAGGTGACATAATGCATTTTTCACCTTTTGCCATTTATGCCCGTTTTCGG
>JBANCY010001154.1:0-13517 GCA_037040045.1 Phorticella flavipennis | reverse complement strand
ATATCTATATCTATATCTATATCTATATCTATATCTATATCTATATCTATATCTATATCTATATCTATATCTATATATCTATCTATACATATAAATTTCTATCTGTATTTATGTTTGCAATTCTTTAACTACAATTTTGCCAAAGCTCGATTGAAATGCAAACAAAACCCTATGCATATGGCGATTACATGAGAACACGGTTTTATAGGGTATATACCTGTGCTATAACGTGTATTTAACCGATGCTACTTATTGGTTAAATCCATAGCTTGAGTCAATATGAAAGTAACTCGCGAACTTCTCTGAGAGTCTTCCTCTCTCTCGAGTGGATCCTCTTGCAGGATGACTCTCCGTCTGGCCTGGTTTAGCTATAAGTCGAAGTTTTATGGCCACATAAACAAGACCATCTGGTATAGATCAACGTTAACAACAGCGCAATTTAGTTTTATTACATGTCTCAAATTTGGAAATGAGGGAAAATATTGTTTCCAGGTAAAAATGTTTACCTGACCTTGACTTTTGCTAATGATGAGTATGTATTATTCGTTCATTTGAAAGTAGTTTCTTGCGCTGTGGCGATTGATAAAATATATGCGCATAAAAATTGCAATAAAAACAAGTAAGAAAGCTATAGTCAAGTAAACTCGACTACGAGATACCCAGATCCCGCAGCATAGGTGATTTTTTACACATTTCTGCGAATAACTTCAGTATTTTTGATCTCATTGCTTTGCAATTTTCAGTTTTAGTTTGTAGCATATTGCAGACATTGTCAAAAAGTACACCTGTTACCAATTTTTTGCGCATTACTTGCCAAATTTCATGCCTCTAGCTGGAATAGTTTAGCCGCCAGGTGGCGTAATCCATTTATCACATTTGGGCCTTTTGGCCTGCTTACAGCCCTTTTTAGGCATTATAACTACGGTGCTTAAAATCCGATCGTGATAAAATTTTTAGGATTGGTTGACGACATAAATATATATTCTGGAGTTCGAATCATTATCATAAGGATTGTAGAAATTATAAGCACTTATGTAATTTAGGGGAGACCAAATTAGGAAGGAAAAAAATGTTGGATTCCACTTGTTGCATGGTGCCTATGGGCATCCACATAACAAATTTCATAACTCTGGCCTAAAATTTGTGGCTGCTATACAAGTCACTTTCCGGGATAATGGTGGGGTGTATCAAAATTTGGGGAAATTCTATTCTGCAGCTTATAATCATGACCCTATATACCGAATTTGGAGTCTATAGTTTAATAAATGTATTTATCAACGTATTTATCGATTATCGGGCGAAGGGGGCGTGAAATGATCGAAAATTACTGATATAGGTATTGTATATACGGACCTTTATGTCGAGTTTGAAGTCTCTAGCTCTTATAATCTCGGAAATAAATACGTTTACACGGACGGACGGACGGACATGGTTATATCGACTCGGCATTTTGATGCTGATCAAGAATATATGTACTTTATGATGCTTGGCACGCCTTCTTCTGCCTGTTACATGCATTTGCACAAACTTAATATACCCTTCATACCAATTTTTAATTAGGATCAGGGTATAAAAATAGTAGAAAAATGGCAAACTGAGGCAACAAGCTGGGGCCTGTGTGGGTGTTAGTTGTTGGTGTTAGTTGTTGTTGGTGTTGTTGTTGTTGTTGTTGTTGTTGCTGCATATGTAGAGGGTTTTGACGCCATTGCCCTGTACATTTTTCATAGGCGACAGTTTTGATTGCAGGCGCGAAAAGAACGCAACAGAATCGAGCATGGAGTATGTAGATACATATATGTACTAGGTGGAGATTTAGTCAGTTGTATATATATGTATATATATATATGCCCAAGTTGGTAGTATCCGTGTGTGTGTGGGTGTTTGGCTACTGCAACTACAACTTTCAACTCGCAACACAAGCTTCAAGTTCGCCATTCGCGCTGAGCGCTGATTAACGACAATTCTTTTGCCTGATTTTTTATTACCCACTCGGGCTGGCACATGCAACATGCTACATGCCGCATGCTGCATGCCACATGCCTCACGCAACATGCAACTGCCGCTGCTGCTGCTGCTGCACATTCATTAGCCCCTGTCGTAGGCGCGTGTCCCAGACTCTTGGGCCAGTAAATTTCATTAGCGCCTGAGCCGTTGTCTTTTATTGTCTGTTGCCGCAGCGCCAAGGCGGCGCGGGGGGGTCTTGTGCTGTATCTAGGGGCGTGGCATAAATATCATGATTATGTTGCATATATCTATATATATGTACATGCAATGCATATAAGGCAGCCGCGAAAGTGTTAAATATCTGACAGCTGCAAAACTGCAAAAAATATCGCAAAAATATCTGAAATACCATCGTAATAATTGATTTTTCCTAGACCCGGCATAATAATTATGCATGATTGATTATTGACCGCGATTGGGAGAAGAAAAAATCGAAAGTCCCTCATTGATTTACAGCCAAATGTGTTGATTAATTTTATGTTCTTTTTTGTCTTCGTCCGATCTCACTCGGATCCAATCAAAAAGTGACTGTTGCTATGGCATAGTTAGGATTTGACTAGCTTCACAGCAAAATGAAGTGTTTGGACACAGTTTCGCCATAACCCCACTATCGGGTCTTCCTGCACTGAGCAAATCCTACGACATAACCTAGTTTTTCTAGGAGGGTCACTCTATCGACATGGCTGGGACTCCGCACTTGACTTTCTTTTCTACTAACACACTATACCAGTAATTACTTCCGGGTCAATGGGAGGAACCGACCTTGACTTTAACTTTAAAAAAATAAAAATTCCAAATTACCAAAATCATTTGCGTGGGAAGGAACAATGGACAACGAAGTCAATTTTCTGTGCAACGAAAGGATGAGGTAGATTTTATGATTCCGCACTAGTCATATAGCCAACCACTTTTGGGTAAATGACCTTTTCTTCCAAGAAATCCATCCGAATTTCTAGAATTCCCAAAATATGCATATTCTTTTTGGTGAAAAGCATAGTAAAAATTTTATGATTTGAGGGCATTTCCTGTACGCGTGCACCGAAATGACCTTCTACAGGAATACAATACAAGAGGAAACTAAGTAAAATGGCTCTAGTCGAGTAGGCTGTACTACGACATATACCGATTCTAGTTATGCAATACAGTTACAATCGCATTATAATAAGAAAATCATTATAATTATATTGCTATAAAAACCCTATTGTTATCAAAGCAAAAAGCTGTATTTTCCTTTATTTCTGCTTCCTTTACTGAAGATCGTTTTTTTACGCGGGTGGATTTCGAATCCTACGCCACAACCTAGTTTTTCTAGGAGGGTTATGCCTAAAGACATGAGCGGGACTCGAACTAGCACCTCTTATTTGCCGGGACACCAATTATTAATTTGTATTACTTGATCCCAATTGAAAATTTTCGATAGAATGGCCATAATATATTTTCCGAAATGTTTTGATATACTCTTCTATACTTCTTCTTTCCATTCCAATTCTCGGGATCAGGGAATGCAAATTAATAATTGGTGTACTTTTTTTTCTTAAAGCGGCCTCAGTGGACCAGTCCCGTCAAACGAGAGGTGCGAGTTCGCGTCCGGCTCATGTCGAGAGGCATGACCCTCCTAGAAAAACTAGGTTGTGGCGTAGGATTCGAAATCGACTTGCGTAAAAAATGGATCTTCAATGAAGGAAGCAGAAACAAAGGAAAATAGTGCTAATGCTTTGACCGGATAGGGTTGATATACCAATATAATTATAATAATAATAATATAAGGACATTCGCCCATTTAAGCCAAATTTGGCCAATATTTACCTCATCTAACTTCCGTGTTTGCGATCCGATCATTCTGAAATTTAGAGTAAAGATTCATTTGGAAACCATACACATATTATAATACGAAAGCTAAACATCATTCTATTTTCCCCACTGCAGTTGAAAAAATTAATAGAACTGTGTCTAAGTGGTTCTTCGTAGAATTACAAAACCTTTGGACAGTAAAATTCTCCTCAGTTGTATACAATAATTCAACAGTTTACATGGGAAAAATGAAATATCGTAAAAATTGGTATTCAAAAAACGAATATCAAATAGATATAGTCGAGAGAGACTCTTCCTTTCTCTCCACTTACATGTAAATGATTCCAAAATTTCAAAATTCCACAAATATTTTGGAAAATTGTGAGTTTTATGTTAAAACCAAAAGGTGTTGCGTACGGGTTTTCTGCATTTCCAGCTAATTATTGGAGTTTTCCCAACATTTCCCAAGACCAGAATATATCTATAATGAATAAGTAATTCCAACCCAAAACACAATAATTTCCCATTTAATCCGTGTAATCCCAGCGTGCACCTTGACTTTATTGGGCGCTTGTGTGGATTCAGTCAGACGAAATCTGGTCTATCGCCTAACCGAGAAGTGTCAACACATTGTGCTCCGAAGTTGCTGCTGATGAATCCTTAAGATCGACTTATCGTTCGAAGCTGAAATACAGCCAACCACCCCAAAGGCAAACAAATTCTAACTTACACCACACAAATCTCGGCTGAATCCGCCAACGCCCCCTGCTACCCAGTTCCTGGCGTTCCGGGTGAGTCGTGCCGCCATATGGCAAGTGGATTGACATAACTTAATTGTCGGCCCAGTTTGCCGGTTCTTAAACTGAGACGCACTCGACAAACAACAACAACAGCAGCAGCTCTGAGGGAGTGTGGTGCAAGGGGTAAATCGCACAGGGAAAATCATAAAACGAAATCTCATTATCGAAAACGTGATAATCGCTGATAATCGTCAATGTTGTTGCATGCGATATCGTAGGATGAAACTGGAACTGGAACTGAGATTCACTCAGATTGAGAATGGTCCGGGTTTTTTGTGAGTTTGTCAGTTTTGCGCTTCTGGGTCTGGGCCTGAGTCTGGGTCTGGGTCTGAGTATGGGTCAGTTTTCGGTTTGGGTTTCGGGGTACGAGTTCAGGGTTTCAATTACCAAAAACTCATAAATCCGCGCGCTCAAGTAGCACAGACTGGGCCGGTCGAGGGTAGTAGAGGAGCGGCAGTAGCAGTATCAGAGGTAGCTTTATTAAGTCAGGCTGGATTTTGAACAAAAGGCGTAAAGCCTTCGATGTTTGTTAGTTGCCGTGTTTCCAGTGAAATTTGTTGCCAAAAACAGCTACCTGACGGACTTCGGACAAGTTCATAAACTGATAATCACCTCTTCGCGTCTTCCAGTAATTACTGGTATGTCCAGGGCCACTGGAACTGCTACTGCTACCGTTTCAGTTACATCTATATCCTCACGTACGAGAGATTAGCTTGCTCGCATTTTTATGGTTTGACCTGTCCGGAAACAATGGACGCGATGAAGGTATTCATCCTGCTAACCGCAGCAAGTCCTTGGTACAGCGGTTCACACAAAAACCGGACGGAATGCAGTTAATCCTTCTGCGATTTTCTATGTCGCGCGCCCTTGCCCGTGTGCCCTGTGGGTGTGGCCCGGGCAACAGGCTACCTGCCGGTGGCCCTGACAAATTGTGCAGACTTGAGTATATTGTCCTTGCCATTTGCCATTTGCCGTTTGTCCTCTCCGACCTGTGATCTGCGACCTGCGAAGAGCACCGTTTCCTCGGGCCGTGAAGTAACTAACTGTCGCGCGACCGGCCACTTTGTGGTTTGAGCGCCTAACCTTGTCATAAAACCATCACATAAAACAAAGGTAACGCTCTATTATCATCACAAACGCACCTCGGAGGTCCGAAACTCCGCTTGGGCACAACCTCGGGGTTCAGGCCCGGAGTCGCGATTTGTGCTTCGAGCCACAGATCATCGTTAGGGGCCCATCAGTTGCCCGCTGTGTTGGGTCCGTTGGTCCGTCTGTCAGACTTTTCCGTTCGACGGTTTGACCATTCCTTTGTTGATCCTTTTATGACTCCGGCTTATGGCAGCAACTGGGACGTACCCTTTAATGAGCGCACTTGAAATGTCGCTTTGGCTTTCACAATTTCTTTTGTTCTCGGGGTTTTCCCGTCAATCCACTTGGTTGGGACTCTCTCCGAACGGTAGCAGTTAGGCTGGACATCTTTCCTTTGTGGCTCAGCTAATTGCACATATTTTCAAAAATTTTCTTGGAAACGTACCTTTTTTACGCGATTTCCACATTAAAGCACTTTCTTAGAGAAAAATCGTGAAGACAATAATCCAATGGCTTTCGTTTAATTTTCGCGATTTTGCAACCACCCCTCACGTCGAGTTACGACCTTAAAGTGAAGTTAAATATTGTTGGGAAGAACTACGTGGCCTTCATAGAGGATATAGATAAGTATTTCACGAGCGGAACAAATCAAAAAGAAAAAAAACTATAAACTTAAGTAATCGATGAAAGGTAAAACCTCTCTCGGTGAAAAGTAGTCGATGATTGGGACACTCAAAAACTGAGTGCAGTGATTGTCCGACATTATTTCAAAAAATCCATTAAAATTATGTCCCTTGCACGTGCCCCGAAACTATACCCATAACAATGGGATGATTATAGCTCATTTTCACGCAGATTTGCCTAGAGCAGTTCATTGTTTTTACTAATGAATTTGATTATAGAGAATTGAAGTAACTGCCATATTCATTTTAGATCTTAGAATCTTGTACTACAATATTTTGATCTAGGACGTTCAAATTCCTTCAATTTTGGTTTTAATTGAGATTATTGCCCAGAACCTATCTTTCATCGTCTCTGTCTGTCCGTACGTGTGTCTTATCGGTCCCCCTATCGGACCGCCTGTCTGTCCGTCCGTCCGTCCGACTGTCCGTCCGACTGTCCGTCCGTCTGTCCGTAAGTCTGTCCGTCCGTCCGTCCGACTGTCCGTCCGTCTGTCCGTAAGTCTGTCCGTCCGTCCGTCCGTCTGTCCGTCTGCGTTATGCCTATGGACATGTCTGAAACTCGAACTCGCACCTCTTGTTTGGCGGGACAGTGCGCCATCCACTGGTCCACCGAGGCCCCTATACGATGCAATAATTGAATTCGCTCAAATTGTTGGATCGATACATCTCCGTCGTTTTTATGGGTCTGGTTCCTTTAAATTTGGCGGGCAGTTGGATATTAAAGAAATTCAAGTGTTGCGATAGTTAAAAATTAATAGAATGATAGGAAAGGAAAATATTGGCAAACACGATTTTCAGTTGTGTTGCTTTTATATAATATAGTGATGCAATCCGGCTATTTACAAAGGAAACCCGATACGATATGACAATATTCATGGTAGTAGATTGCTTATATGTCTATATGGAAAGTACGGCTTCAGGTTTCGACCCGAAAGGATTGTTATGGCCATATAATAATGGAGTTTTTCAGTTCCTAAAAACATATTTAATAAATGAACAAAAATGTAGCTAAACGTTTGCCAGCATATTGCTCCACTTTGTGGTAAAAATTTCCTTAAGTCTTAAGCAAAAAAACTTCTGTCAAACTGTCAGATTTGCAGTTTTCACCGTTTCAAACGTGCAACGATTACAAATCAATCAGTCAATCAATTTATACATAGAGATAAATCAGGTACAAGTTCGTATTCGATTCATTTGTTTTTGAAGAAAAAATATCCTAACTGAACTGGAAATGTGGACTATGTCTATCTACGGCTGGTAGTTCAAAATTGAATGCAAATTTGTAGAAATTAATCAATTTCAAATTCTTTTTCAGTTGGTGCCGATGTTCAGCTTCCTTAAGTCATTTCCATGCACAGTTGGAACAACACAGAAATCGTTTGTTTTCCACCAAACGGCAGGCATTTCCCATATCATTTTCCCAGTGTGGTGGGCACACAACACCGAGCAGCACAAACCACAAAGATTTTCATTAATAAAACTGACTTAAATTACAAAAACAAATAAATCAACAAAAAGAGAGCGACAACAACAACAACAACAACAACAACAATCCAACTGGCAACTGGCAACTGGCAACTGGCAACTGGCAACCCATTGAAGAGGAAGAAAACCAGCCAAGTTGTGGCTAACAAACTGAGTTGATCGACAGCCACTGTCTCAGTGTGAAGTCTCCGGAGCGATTCTCCAATTCGCCGAGTCTGCTTTTTGAGTGCTTTGAGATATTGCGGACTGTCCGTCTGTCTGTCTGTCCGCCTGTCCGTCTGTCCGTCTCAGCAAGTTGGGGCAGTGAGTTGTTGCACTGCCGTTCATCATATACCCTTCAGTCCATTTAACACGTTTCTGACACTAATCCTGCCTTGATGAAACTAATTTTTTTCATGTGGCACGGCCTCCACAGTCCCAGTTGATTTATTTCAGCGTGCGCTGTATATATATGTATATCATATATATATATATATACTACTTTGTCTAAGCGCTATATATATATATATATATATATATGCATATCTGACTGACAGCCAAAGAGTCTCTCTATCTTGCTGTCCCTCTATCTTGGCCCCAGTCTCTGGTCTCCGGTCTCCGGTCTCTGGTCTCGGCTTCTGCTTGAACACACACGCAGCCAATTCGAGTGTAGCAAGCGACGTTTCGGTCCTAAGATCGCTTGCTGTGATATGTATGACTATATCTCTGGCATGATCTTGCCACAAATTAGTTTGGTTAGCTGCCGTTGGCTCTGCAACGTCGACAACGCTATCTGCCTCCGCGATTCTCTGCTAGCCATGTCAATCATTAAAAAAATTATATATATTTATATATATATATATATATCGGTATATGTATATATCTTTGTATGTCTGTGCAACATTTCAATGTTGTTGCCGCTGCGTGGTTAAAGCAACTGCAACCTCGACTGCGATAGCGACAGCAGCTGAGAGACAGTGCAATGTCATGCTTCATTTCCTGAGTTGTCAATTTGTTGGACTTGTTGCCGGAGCGACTTTTACGGCTTTACGGAGCAGGCGGCAAGCGGCAAGCGGGAAGCGGCAAAAGACGGATAGAGGCAACCGTCTTCTTCGATGAATAGCCCAAAATATAAGATTGTCGGAGGCCCAACGATGGCAGCCAAGTGCGTAAAATGTCAACAAATCCACTAAGAGAAGATTTTGAAAATATTCCAACTTCGATTTTATGAATGATTTTTTTTGTTTTCAGAACCCAATTTCTACTTCAGTTTCTTCTTTTGAATCCTGAGATACATTTTAGACGAAAAGCGTTCGATGAATTAACTCATTTGAAGTCTCGTAGATCCCTAAGAGGAGGCAAAGCTAAATCGAGCCATTCGTCCGTCGGTTTATCCGCATATCTGACTGCAGCTATAATGAAACTTATTGTTATTATTATTATATGGTTATAAAAACCCCGTTGAGTCAAAGCCTGAAGCACTATTTGTCTTTTTTCTGCATCATTCACTGAACATCTTTCAAATCCTACGCCACAACATAGTTTTTCTGGGAGGGTCATGCCTATCGACTCGAACTCGCACCTCTTGTTTGGCGGGACAGTGCGCTTTACACTGATCCACCGAGGCCCCTTAATGAAACCTGGCACATTATTATTATTATTATTATTAATATATGACTATAAAAACCGTATCGGGTCACAGCCTGAATCATTATTTGCTTCATCCCACACCACAACCTAGCTTTTTTAGGAGTGTCATACGTTAGACATGCGTGGCGCTCGCACCCACAACCTCTGTTTAGCAGGACAGTACGCTTCAGTACTTATTGGTCCACTGAAGCCCTCTTTGGCACATAGACTTTTTTTATAAAAGACGTCCTCGGAACCAGCTAGATCGTTCCATAATAAATCAGTCACACAGTAAAAAGACTAAACGAATTAGCCCATATTTCCCATGTTTTGGATCTAAATTTTACACATACGTAATCTTCTTTATTATCTATTGTTTCTATAAACTCGGAAGCTCTGCATCATTCGTTTACCATCGTAGATATACAAGAGTCTATATTTCCAACTTCATCTCATCCTTTTTTAGAAATTGTCGTAAATGACAGAACAGGACTGTCGCACACTTCATTGAGTATTGTGCTATGTATTTATTAGATCAGTGGTTCGAATCACCGTTAACATGGATCTTTTATTTCGATCGAAGGGTCATGTCCCTTCTAGCAAAACAAGGTTGTGGTGTAGAATTTGAAATCCTCCCACGTAAAAAAAATTTGCTTCAGGGAAGGAAGCAGAAATATAGGAAAATAGTGCTTTAGGCTTTTATCCAATAGGGTTGTTATGGCCATATTATAATAATAATAATGTTTTTAACAGAGTTTTGATAGAAATATCAAGAGCCTAAGTTTTAATGTTCTTAAGTTTTATGTGACACTTTATAATACGTTTGACAAAAAAAGAGAAATGAGAAAATATGTAGCATGACCGCAGATTCTCTAAAAATTAAGGAATCGATTTATGTAAATTTTAAATCATTTTCTTAATCCATCACTCGGGAGAAATCACTTAACCCATATAATGCTCTTTTACTGCTTTTGTGTTTAATGCGACATAAACTGTATTTCAAAATGAGACATCAAATATTGTTATGGAATTTAGATGTATTTTGACTTTCGGTCGAAAAAAAAAAATGAACTGGTTGGGTTAATAATAAAATATGATGCTATATACTAAAATTAGTAAACATAACTCTTTTATTACTAGTCATATTTGATTTGTGAGTTATAGAGAAAGGCAAGAAATTGAATTTATAATAGAGTCCAGAACTGTGCTTTCAAAAAACATACCTGAACAAATCACCCTGAATTTTTCTTATCATTAAGTTCTGATACAACTATCTGATCTTAGCTGTCTTTCGTTTGATTACACAGAATTGCTCCAGTTTGTATGGGTCCATAACCTTAAGAAATCTAGTGAGTTGTTAATCTCATATAAATTGACATATTTCGGGTATCAAAAATCTAATGTAATACGGTTTAGGGGTCTCGGTGGTCCAGTGGATAGCGCACTGTCCCGCCAAACAAGAGTTGCGAGGTTCGAGTCCCGCTCATGCCTTTAGGCATGACCCTCCTAGAAAAACTAGGTTGTTGCGTAGGATTTAAAATCCACCCACATAAAAATGTTCTTCAGGGAAGGAAGCAGAAATAGAGGAAATTTGAGCTTCAGGTTTTGACCCGAAAGGGTTGGTTTGCCCATATAATTTTAATAATGGGCACATACATACCAAACTTCATGACTGTGGCATAGTTGTATATATTTTTTCACTTTCAAGGAAAATGGAGGGGTGTATCAAAATTTTGGGAAATTCTATTCTGCAGTTTCTATTCATTACCCTATATACTGAATTTGGTGTTGAAAGCTCTATAAATGCCAAAGTTATGGCCATTTTATCGAAAATCGTTTTTATCGAGTATCGGGCAAAGGGGGCGTGGTATCATCAGCGTATGGTATACACGGATCTTCATGCCAAGTTTGAAGTCTCTAGCTTTTATATGCTCCAAAACCAATGCTGATCAAGAATATATATACTTTATGGGGTCTGCCACGTCTCCTTATGTCTGTTACATACATTCCAGCAAAACTAGTTTACCCTGATCCCATTTGAGAAATGGAAAGAAAAACAAGTACAGATTTGAAATGAGCGACATCAAATTAGTGAAAAACAGCTAAAAATTTCCATCCAACGAAATCTTGTTTCCCTCTGTTTTTTAAGTTCCATTTCAAGTATACAAATTTTGATATCTTTGGCAGTTGTGTCTATATCATACAATTTCACATGCTATAAAATTGGAAGAACCGAGATATGGGTATGGGTATTGATTAGACCAACTCACTTATAGAGGGGCCTCGGTGGTCCAGTGGATAGCGCACTGTTCCGCCAAACAAAAGGTGCGAGGTTCGAGTCCCGCTCATGCCTTTAGGCATAACCCTCCTAGAAAAACTAGGTTGTGGCGTAGGATTTGAAATCCACCCACATAAAAATGTTCTTTAGTGAAGGAAGCAGAAATAGAGAAAAACAGAGCTTCAGGTTTTGACCCGAAAGGGTTGTTATGGCCTTATAATAATAACTCACTTATAGACGCTGATCAAAAATAATATATCATTTGATATATACAATTGGGTTTCCCAGTTACATGCTGTTCCATACGGAACAGTTAAGAACAGCCAATTTACCCATTTGTAATGGGTTTAGTTGGAAAGCAAAACAACAAATAAAATCAAGTGGAAAACTAATGCAGCCAATTGCCGTTTAATGCTATCAAATGGGCAACAGGTGCGCGTCTGGCGAGAAAAACCGGGGACAGAATAAGATGGAAATTGAAAGGGTATAAAGTGAAAGTGTGCCAGTGTGTGTGTGTGCGTGTGTGTGTGTGTGCGAGCGAGTGTGAGTGTCTGTGAGTGGAAGTTTTAACTGGGATGTTTGAAAATTGTCTATTCTACCCTGATCCCATTTGAAAAATGTAATGTAATGTGTGTAACACTCAGAAGGAGGCGTGGCAGCATTAATAGCCGAGTCGATATAGACATGTCCGTCCGTCCGACCGTCTGTCCGTCTGTATGAAAGCGTTGATCTCGGAAACTACAAAAGTGACAGACCCCAAATATGGCATGAGGATCCGCGAAGAGCTTACGCAGTACGAGTCAGTTTCAAATTTCGGCTGCCACGCCCCCTTCGCCCGATAATCGATAAAGACGATTTTCGATAAAATGGCTATAACTTTGGCATTTATAGAGCTACCAGCACAAAAATTCGGTATATAGGGTCATAATTAGGAACTGCAGAATGGAATTTTCCAATATTTTGATACGCCCCTCCATTTTCCCGGAAAGTGTCGAAATTTATATAACAGCCGCAAATTTTATGCAAGAGTCATCAAATTTGGTATGTGGGTGCCCAAAGTTACTTTACAGAAATTTTTGACATCCAAAATTTTTTCCATTCTAATTTGGTCCCCCCTATATTTGATAAGTGCTTATAATTTCCACAAGCCTTATCGAAATAATTCCATAATATGTATTGATGACAATGTCGATAACCATTCCTGATTTCAGAACGATCGGATCATAAACACCGAAGTTATAAGACTCAGAAATGGCCGAAAACGGGCTAAAATGGCAAAAGGTGAAAAATGCATTATGCTACCTGGCGGAGAAACGTTTATAGCTAAATGCACGAATTTCGGAATTAAGGATCGCATTAGTAATGCACAAAAAGCAGTTTCTCAAATTTTGGACGCCAATTGATAACAGGTGTAATTTTTTGATTTAAAACAAGATTTTCAACACACGTGCTTTGGAATGTCTTTCAAATACCCTGAAAGTTTCAAGTTTATCGAATAATGAACACAGAGTTATTCGCAAAAGAGTGTAAAAATTCACCTATGGGAAAGGCGGCTACCGCCGCGCCGATTTCAGCTCACGCTGTCTAACGGTATAAGTGTGTATATGTGGGCGTGTGTCTCTGTGACTGTATTAGGCGAATGTTACAGTATTCCTCAACTGGGATCAGGGTATACCCGGAGTCGAGCACTCTCGACTGCAGCACCCTGATCCCAATTGAAAATTGGTATGAAGGGTATTATAAGTTTGTGCAAATGTATGTAACAGGCAGAAGGAGGCG
>JBANCY010001152.1:0-13524 GCA_037040045.1 Phorticella flavipennis | reverse complement strand
CTGCCTGTTACATACATTCCAACAAAACTATTATACCCTTTTTCCCATTTTTTAAATGGGATCAGGGTATAAAAATATAGTGAAAAATAATAAATAAAATTTGATTCTTGAAAAATGAACACTGTGTCAGCGGAGTCTCGGGACTAAGTAAATGATTGGAACAGGGAAAGTGAGCTTATATCAATCGGAAATCAGTTAGGCGTTGGAAACGATCGTCTATTTAAGAGAGGGTCGAATTGTTTGCCTACTTTCTCTTGCTACAGCTCCTCTTGAGTGCCTACCGATGAAGGTGATGTTGCTGTCGTAACTCTTGTTACTGTTGATACATCTGGCCGTGCAGTTGTTTTTGGCAATTAACCAAAAGTGGTGGCTGCTGCCGTTGGCAGTAACGGCGACAGGAACGGGCGTTGCCTGCCCCCTCAGACCCAGCCAAAAAGTTAAAAAGGAAAGTAAGGAAAGGCGCACACATATGCACGGTTTTTGTGGATGGGGATCGGCTTTGGGGAGTGGGTAGGGTGCCGGTGGGGGCACACAGCTAACCGCCGTCAACTGCGTCGCGCTCCACATTTTTAAATATTTTTAACTGCTGCGCATCGTTTCATGGGCGGGTGGGGGCCACATTTTGCGAGGGACCCATCACATGGTGTTGGTGATGGTGTTGCTGTTGGTATTGGTGTTGGTGTTGGTGTTGGGGTTGATATTCGTTTTGGCGCTCTCCTCTGTTTGGTTAATATTTTGGCTCGTTTATAAGGTTATGTGTGTTTGTGTGTGTTTGTGTGTATTTGTGTGTGTTTGTGTGTATTTGTGTGTGTTTGTGTATCTGTGTGCGTGCGCTTTCGCGGCGGGTGATGTGGACCTGCTAGTGTTCGCTGTGCTGTGCTGTATGTGCTTTATATAAATATGCACATAAGTCTCAACAGATAAATAGGTGTAGGCCTTTCGCTTACACTCACATGGTCCCACTCACAGTCCAGTCCCCTCCACCTTCCACCTTCCACCTTCCCCTTCACCCTCCACCCACAATCCACAAACATGTGCGTAATATAACCAAAAAACAACGTAATATAATAACAAAAGCAGCACAAAATATATCCAAAATGTAGGAGCAGTAAAAGGAACGAGATGCCCATCTCCGAAAGCCCGTTCAATCTTTTCAATGATTTCCCTTTTTAGGCTCCTTTTCAGTCTCCAATCAATTAGTAATTAATGTTTGAAAATAGCAATAGAAATTAGAATAACAAAACAATAACAAAACGAGCTTAGACATCAAACAAGCAAAAACAAAAAAGAGACGTAGAGACAAAACCTAAAAACATAGATACAAACAAAAAATAGTCTTTTCAAATATTTATTTTCCAATCAACTTCATAGTGATTGCTTAATGATCAAGGATCAAAAGTTTATGTGGGTGAAAACTTTCCAATAATCAGTTAAGTTTTGGCACAAAATGGGTCTAGAGATCAAAGTCACTGACAGAAGTGTGATCGGGTAGTTTTAAATACTCCTGGAATATCATGAGTCCTATGGTTTTTACACACATGCCATTCATCACAATAGCGGGAGGTCCACATACGCACACACACGCACACACACGCACCCATACATATACACCCCTTAGAGGAAACACGCCCACCACTACATACGCAAAAGCTATTCCTATTGGCTAATTACTACGAGCTGGAAAATTATACGCAGCGAATAATCTACATAAGATGTACATACATCAATGCCTTTGCTTATGAGTATGCGCGCATGCATGTGTGTGCGCGTGTGTGTGTGTGTGCGTGTGTGTAATTTAAAAAGAAATGAAAATAAAAAGTAAGAAACATAACATACTCGAGCTCCTCAGTCTAAGAAAATATGCTGAAAGTTTTCCCCAACAGCAGGCAGCAGGCAGGGGGCTGGAGGCTGGAGGCAGGAGGCTGGAGGCACCGTAGCAAAGTAAAAGTAAAACAAACTCAAAATCAAGGCGCCTCCCGCCTCCCCGAGCACGAACACACACGCCAACACACACCCAAGCATTCAGCGTGTGTGTGTGTCGTCTGGTCTGAGATGCGATGAGATGGGTTGGGGTGGGTTGGGATGGTATGGGATAGGAAGAAAGTTGTTCCTGCTGCTTTCGGCCGATATGTGTCGAGTAAATCAAAATTATGTGCACCCGCACAACTCACACCTTACACCCCCTACACTAGTTGCCACTCGTGCCTGAGAAGGAAAGACGAGTCTGTCGAGACATATATGAATACACCTATTGTTGCGCTTTTTCTCCTTATTCTTCTTCCTTTCCTTCCACTTCTAAGAATTCCGACATCTAAAATTTTTTATTCACCAAACAGCAACAACAACAGCAGCAAACAACAATAACCACTAACTAACTACATGTATTAACAAACTCCCTCCTCGCTCCTCCCTGTGGCAGCCTCTCGTAGCTCATTGGGTGTGCCGCATGTAGCTAGAATAATTTGTTGTGCCCCCCAACCATCATGCCCAGCTCCTCATCTCGTCTAGCGTCTACCCGAAGCGCTAAGCTAAACTACAACGTCAACATCGCATCCAGCGGCTTGTCGCGACGTAGCGGCGATTGTGTTACAGTGTCTTTTGGCCTTGCTCTCCGGGACACATACACCCGTACACCCAAGACCCGTACACCCAACACCCTCACACACCCACACAACCACGCGCACCGCACAGAGGTGGGAAAGGCGCGTGCTCTTGCGAAATGGAAAAAAGGCAAAAACTTCGGCGCACTTGTTGGCATCTCAAAGCCGCCGCAGCGTCTAAGAGAAAGCAAAGAGAGAGCTCCGTGCACAGAGGCTCGGAAAATTGCGAGCAAAGATTTTGGCATAGCATGCTTTGGGGGGACGCGCTACTGGTGGGTGCTTTACTTGATGATTATGGCGACGATAATGATGATTGGAATGGCTTTGATGGCGTTGAAAATGAAGATTGCGTGTAGTAGATTTCTTTGTGCCTTTCTTCTTTGCCGGTCAGACTGGCCCTGGCCCTGGCCCTGGTCCTGGTCCTGGTCCCGGTCCTTGTTTGTTGACTCAGTGCGTGTGCGTGTGTACGTGTGTGTAAGTCCTGCTTTTGTGCTATTTTCAGTTGCTTCATGTGGCCAATGTGGACGGACGCGTGGGCGCCTTTGTCTGTGCCTGTGCGTACGTGAGGGCAGTGTGAGGGGCGTGTGAGCGGTAGTTAGGTTAAGGTAATGCTAACAACTACACACTATCAACATTTGATTTTATGTTCATTTGTACACGCACACGCACACACACACACACACACACACACACAGACACACACACACACGCACGCACACATATTTGTATGTATGTAATAGTGTGAGTGACATAGGCGCCCATGGCCATGGACCGAACACCGGCTTGTCAATTTGAGATCCATAAGTTCCACGCCAAATTACATGAATAGCAATACTTGGATACACACACATTCAATACACATTCGCACTCGTATTAGTGGCGCTCAACGTGGCCCAAAAATAGTGCGTGTGCGCCCGGTCAATTTGATGCTATTTCCCCCATAACCACTAAGAGCAAATTACAAGAATAGATCTTAGCAACAAGCCAGTTGCCAATTGCCGTCTTGAAACTTTGACCTCCTACTGCTTCCACCGCCGACGACGCAGTCGACGTTGGCGTTGAAGCTGAAGCTGACACCGACGTCACAGCCATAGCCATAGCCTCAGCGATGGCCATAGCCATAGCCATAGCCATAGCCATAGCCAAAGCCATAGCCATTGCCATTGTCGTGGCAATGAAGGCCACATGGCGATTCTTTTTTCGTGTATGTCCCGTGTTACGGGATGGGTGGATGGATGGTGGAGGAGCCAAGACAAGGACCAAGAGTAGCCGGATTTGAATTGCCCATTGAGTTCGGTTGGTAACTATTAAGATGTCGGAGCAGTCTCGTAGTCGGGCTTCTCAATGCATTTGTGTGTTAGCTCTTTCGTTGGGTTTCTTTTAGTTAGGTTTTCTCTTCGCTGTGCTGGTTTATCCTTGTGCTCCGACGATTTGCCGGCTTGCCTCAGCCATTTCCCGACCGACCAACTGCGGCAGCATGCGGCCGACTGTCGGAGCGGACATGACATGACGTGTTGCCTGTTGCCAACAGAAAATGGGAATCTGAATCTGAATAGGAAGGGGCAGGAGAATGTCAATGGGAATATCAATCTGAAAGTGAATGTTAATGTGCCTAATATGCGGTTGTCTATGCGATTAACTGACTGCACCCTGATTTCCTCCATAGCCTCAATAGGCCGGGAGTCCCAAATCTTGAAGTCTCCCCATATTTATGATTGATTCCAAGTCCTCCCGCTGCAACGGAGGCAAACGGCATTTCTTGAGTCACAAAAACAGATTAAAAAATTTCAACAAAAGGAGTCTATTGCTATCTGTGTGTGTGTGTGTGTGTGTGTGTGTGTGTCTGTGTGAGAGTGTGTGTATGCGTATGAGTGTCCTCACACATATAGACACGTACACAATTTGTTGGCTTTTTACTGGTGTTGTTGTTGTTGTTGTTGTGTATTTCGGCTGGTTATTTTTGTGCGTCGCCGCTCGTCGATTTCCCCTTTTTGACGCCGATGGGTGGAAAGTTCACTGAGTACTTCTTCCTCCACCAACCCCTCCCAGTTACTGCACATAGTTTGTATTTTGGATTTTTTGCCCTTTACAATTTTTGTTGTTGTTGTTTTTTTTTTAATTTCGTGCTGCTGCCGTCGCACAGGGGTTGTTTGTGTGTGTGCGGCAGAGAATCTCACGCCACAGCAGCAGCGTGCACTGCATGTAGAGGGGGTGCTAGCGGGAGTTTTTTTTTCTCGCACACACATGCAAACACATACACACCTACACACACACACACACACACACACACACACACACACACACACGCGCTCTCTCTCATTCTTTTTTGTTTCAACTTGTTGTTGTTGATGCTGCTGCTTTTGGTTTTAGCATTTTACGTGTTTTTACTTTTTTTGTTTTGTTTGCGATTTTCCTTCTGCTAACGTCGCTGCTGCCGCCGGCGCTGCCGCTGCCGCCGCCGCAGTCGCCGTCCCATCCTTTTTTTACATTGCACGTAAAAAATAAAAAAATAATAATGAAAATAAAACATAGCTTGTTGTTGTTTTTGAGTTGAAGGATGCTAGGTGGGCGCGAAGGACGGGTGGGCGTTTGCGCTGGGAAGGGAGGGGACGGTTGCGGCTACACGGAGCGGGCCGCGAAAGAGCGGGTAGCAAGGTGGCAGGGGTAGGGCGGTAAGGGTGGCTGGACGGAAGGCCGTGAGGCCGTAAGGCCGAAAGGGCGAAAGGGTAGCGCTCCGGCAATGAGTAATGAGAGTGTTTAGTGCTCGTGTGTAGTTTAGCGGGTGATTTGAATAGCCGGACAGCGGCCGCAGTTATTATGCCCAGAGTCAGCGCCGCTGCCGCACTCGCTGCCACAGTCGCTGCCACAATCGCTGCGGCACAGTAGGCGAATAGAAGTCCAAGCGTTCGCGGGTGCCGCACAAAACAGCGCGGCGGCGGCTAAACAAAAAATCATAGCATAACATTTGGCGCACTCATTAGCGAAAGGCAGACATTGCGCGAGCAGAGTCGCCGGCGTCACTGCTCAAGCTATCTCTCGGAAACTGTCTATGCCTGTTCAGTAGTAAGAGTAAGGGTGTGTGTGTGTGTGTGTGTGTGTGTGTGTGTGGCTATGCGCGTATGTAATGACTTCAATTGTGTGCTAAATTTTCTATTTCATTGTCGCGCGTCCGTCGAACGACGCCAACTGCGCACTGCTTTAGACGTCGCAGCATCAGCGGCAGCGGCAGCGGCAGCAGCAGAGCTTTACGCGCGGCCACGCGTCGTCTTGTCGTATCGTGTATCGGCTGCGTTTGCTTCGTGTTGGCTTCGTGCGCCTGCTTTGGTCCTTATGACACAACGAAGGGGCCGAACGATACCGCTGCTGCTGCCGCATCGTTGCTGCTGCGTCGGCTGCTGCTGCCGGCCGCTTCGTCCTTTGGCGCTGGCACTGGCGCTGACGCTGACGTCGACGTTGGCGTTGGCGTTGGCGCTGACTCTGGCTATCGCCATGGCTGTTGCTACTTCAATAGAGTTTCGTTTTTAAAAATAACGTTAGTTGCTGTTTGTTGCTCGTTACGTGCGCGTGATGCGACGCGCGATTGACAAAGTCTAGCAAATATATAAATCATAATCAAAATACAAATAGCCAAAGAACCACAGAGCCACAGACGAGCAAGCGAAGGACAAGCAAAGGAGTTACAAATCACCACCAACAACAGCCACAACAAAGCTAGTTTAAAAAAAAAAAAACGAACAATTGTTTAACTTTTTTTTTATGTTGCTAACTAAATGATATCGTATTTGTTTGCCGCCGTTCGTTACAAATGTTTTTAGAGTGAAATCGCAAAAATTCAAACATTTTGGAAATGCAACGCCCGAGCTAAAGTGTGTAATAATATTGTGCTTTTTTTTGGAAACGAAAAATCTGAAACGCCAATCGACTACGGATTCCGAAAAGAACAAAGTGGATGTCCGCTAAAAATTCAAGTCAAACTCCGACTCGCTAACAGCGAAATCGAAAACGAAAGTGACAAGTGCTGAAGGAGTGGACGCCGAATACAAGGACAAAAACAAAGTGCAATCAACCAACTCACTCTTTGGTCCTCGATTTGAAGAAGAGAAGAGAAATCGAAAATCCATGCGAACATGTAAGTTCTAAAGCAACGCATTAGTTATCCTTTCCTTGAAATTGAAATGTCTCCCGCATTCTTGATTAATCCAAGATAATTGCATGTGTTACGAAAAACTTACAATAGTCGATCCTTAACAAATGCAGGTATCTACTTTTGAATGTTTTGCAAATATCGTTTATTCTATAGTTAAGACCGGCAGCAAATGTTTTATTTCAAGGATAGATATAACAATATCTTCAAAAGATTTAATGTAAAGAGTCAGCAAATAAGAATGAGTAAAAATTAATAACCATTTTTAATTTTGAGGGGGATTGGTTCAAAATTATCTCATCCTTGATAAATATATAATAAAAATAATGCATTTTATTGACTTCGGACTGTGCAAAGATTCCTAACCAATTAAAGAAAGTAATACTGGCAGGTTCATCTCAATGGACTCACGTTTCGATATGCTGAAAAATTTCTTTTGCCAATTCATTCAATAAACTAGCTCAGTTTCCCCTTATCAATGAGCGTGAATAGGCGGGATGCGAAAATTGTTGTAAATCGAGTCCAACGGATAATTTCGCATCAAATACAACTGTCAGTGTATCTTCACATAACAGCTTGGCACTTAGTCACGAGAGACAAATAGACGCTATTGTGAGTTATATATCATCGAATACCGGGTATTCGAACGTTCGCATTCAGGAACATTCTGTAAGAGAATGACGACGATGCAAGTCGTTGAACTTTTGCGCATTTTGTCGATTTGTTTTTCTTCTTTATGTTTCAGTATTTCTTTTTATATTTTTTATTTTTTACTTTGCACAAATCTCTTAGTAATTTTGACTTTGTGTCGTGTTGTGTGTGCATCGTAAACAGCTACAACACAACACAATACAGTTTTAACACGCCAATGATCGATCTGGCAGGCATAGAGAGATAAAGAAAGAGAAAGAGAAAGAGAGGGAGAAGGAGAAGAAGAGAGCGCGCGTCTGACTAAAGACTGCTAATAACGATATTACGTATACGCCACGTTGAGCGGCGGCGTTCACCTTTTTAGCGATCGAAGACGGCGGAGGTGAATGCGGCGGTACCGGTAGCGGTTGCGGTCAATGGACGTCGTATTTATTAGGCCTTCGACGTGTGATCTGATGTTGATGTCGATGTGGAGTCAGCAAACGACAACAATTGGGGTTCAAATTGTTCGCTTTGAACCCCAATTGTTGTCGATCATTAAGTCTTTGCTATTTTTGCATTTTAATAGAAGACAGAACCTTATCACATTTGCCAATTTTGTGACAAGATCCTATTAGATAAGATCCTATTAGATAAGATCCTATTAGATAAGATCCTATTAGGAAGCTTTTGTCTCCCAATTTCTAATCGTCAAAAAAATGAGTCGTTGTTCCTGCTGATTCTGCAGTTTGTTTTAAGTTGTTAACTATCACTACTGTTCTAGTCATTTCTTGGTCTAGAATCTAGATCTTCGGTTACAAATGCGTAGATATATAATCAGTCGCTGGGGCAAAGAGGTTTCGATTGTTCGGTTCTGTGCCATCGCTTTCGGCTGATCTTGAAAAAATATGCCATATAAATAAAAAAAGAACTAGAAAGCAGACAGATTTCATTCAGAACCCATTCACCGACATCTTCAATCTCCAAGACCGAGCCGAGCAAACACAAAAGGTCAAAACAACTGCCATGGCTAACAGCGGCAACACCCAAAAAAAAACAACAAAAAAACCCAAAACAGTAAAACCGACAGAAAAAAAATGCGTATTCTGAAAAAATTGGCAACACAAGTGCGAGACAAGCACAATTAAAAAATTAAATCGCCACGCATGAAAACAACAGACAAAAATTGAAATCAGCACACAGACAACACATAAAACGACAGACGACTGACGACAGGGGACGGACGACTGGGGACAGACGACGGACGACAATACGGACAGAGACAAATACAACAGCAACAACAAAGGCAGAGACGGGCATCAGCGGTACGGGAAAGCTTCAGTCACAATGGGCCAAAGCCAAACAAAAAAAAAATTGTCAAAATGAAAAAAAAGTGAAAAAACTCAGCAAAAAATGGAACAAAAATAAATAAGACCGAAACAAAAACAATTGCTTCAAGATGCAACTGACGAGTGCAATTCGCAACGAGTTCCTGCCTCAAGCAGCTCATGGCCGAAGAGACACTCGCCGAGAAGCTGCGATAGGGCCAGTCCCAGCGCGGCAGAGGAGGGCCGGGCAGGGCCGGAGAGAGCAGGGATCACCATTGCGTGCGCGATGCACAGCCAAATTCCATTTATTTTGTGCCCGAAATTAGGTTATGGCTCATGTAACACAAAGTCACACAACTACAGCAACTGTATGGAAATATCTATGTACATCGTGACGAAGCGATAATCTGTAATCGGAAATCGAAATCAGTAATCGACATCGTCAAAAGAACACATCCCACTCATGTAGACCAAGTGCATATTGCTTGCGAATATTTAATATATCGGTTATGGTTATTGTTATATAGCATATAATATATAGGTTATGATATATAGTATAGGTGTTTTGGTGGAAAGAGCAAAACGAATGTGGATACAACTTTCAATTGGTGACGATATCAATCGAAACAACTCTTAATCCCAAATCGAAAAAAAAAATCAAAACCCAAAATGAAAACGAAGTTGAAAAACAATTAAATACAGACGTTGATCGCCGTGTTCTTGAGCAAACTCGCCCAAAAACACATCAGATGGATATTACAAACAAGTGTGGAACTTCAGAGCTGGAAGTCCTCTCCAAAAGAAAGTTATTATTATTATTATTATTATTATATGGCCATAACAACACTTTCGGGTCAAAACCATTTTCCTCTATTTGTGCTTCTTTTACTAAAAAAACTTTTTTTATTACGTGGGTGGATTTCAAATCCTACGCCACTACCTAGTTTTTCTCGGAGGAAAGTTCCAAAAGAAAGTTAAGGTAGTCAAAAACAACAGCTTTGAAAATACGTTCCTGTTATTCAAATGAATCCGACACCATACCTACATAGGTATATGTTCTGAACTCTACAGTTTAGAGAGCAGGAAAATTTTAGATCTACTGGCATAAATATTATAGGGGTACTAGGGTATGCTTTTGTCGAGCTCAATACTTTGCCTCTTGCGAAGAATCTATACGGCAAATTTTGTGAACAACTTATATGGAGTTCTTCAGGCTGTAACACACATAGTATCTCCCGACTGGGTCTCTATGGCGATTGCAACCCTTTGAATGTATGGGTTGTCCTTCGTCAAATATGTATTTATCTTTATAGACATATATAGAAGTGCATATATACGCTTATATAAAACATATGCGGTGTGCATACACATACAGTTGCACATACACAAACATATACATATTCGGTGTTTAATGGGGCGCTGCTGCTGCACACACACTCCAACAGTGAAAGTTGCGCTGCGCTGCAAGTGGGGTAAATTGCTGTTGTTGTTTTTGTTGTTGCGGCTGTTTCAGCCGATCTACAATGAACTCAATTTGCGCAGAGCAAAAGCAAACATATTTTTCAGTAAGAACAACAAAAACAACAACAACAATAATTATCAACAACGCACAGCAAATTTGTGTGTTGCTGCTTCTACTGCATTTCTGCCAGCCTGCCAGTAAGTGTGTGCGTATGTGTGTGTGTGCGAGTGTGTGAGTGGAGTGTATGAGTGTGTACTCACAACATTGTCGACAACATCGCAGCAGCAGCAGCAGCAGCGACTGCGGCTGCGGCTGCGGCAGAAGCAGAAGCGCGACGGCGACGGCGACGGCGACGGCGACGACTGGTGCGCCTGCAAATTGTTTTCTTGTATTTCTCTTATTGCTGCTGTACTTTGCCCCTCCCACCAAATGCCGCCCACAATAAAATTTCTAGTCTCGAAATATATATACGAGTCTTTTTTATTTTTTATTATGTATATAGATATATATAATATATATAATAAAAAGCGCAGTATAAGGCCGCGACACCAGCTATTTTTGTCCGTTCTCGTTTGTTTTATTTAATTTTATATTATATTTTGTATATTTGTTGCTTATGTCAAAAGAAAAACAGAAAAGCAAAAGCAAAAAAAAACAACGCGAGCCGCATGCGCTTGCGCTCTGCCAGCGTACAAAATTTTTGGCTACTGCGCTGCCAGCTGCTGTAATGCGCGGCCAACGACTGCAGTGACGCGTCGCTGATCGCTGCGCGGTGGCGCTGACGTCGATGTCGACGGCGCTGCACTCGAATGGCAAATCGCAAGCCCAAAAAATTGAAAGAAATATATATGCGTGTGTGTGTGTGTGTGTGTGTGTGTGTGTGTGTGTGTGTGTGTGTGTGTGTGTGTGTGTGTGTGTGTGTGTGTGTGTCTGTGTGTGTGTGTGTGTGTGTATGTGTGTGTGTGTGTGTGTGTGTGTGTGTGAATATCTGTAAAAAAGTTGTATTTAAAAAAGAGCAAACACAGGCGGAATATTTACGCACACACACACACGAAGGGAATTCTCCGATTCAATTGGGCAGCGGACTCACACAGACGCGCAGGCACACACACATGCGCAAGCAGCGAGAAAGAGTGAAAAAGAGAGAGAAGAGGGGCTATACACAGCAATATGAACACATTTAACTGCATTTTTTCGGAACTCAGTTGAGCTTTTTAATTCGATCGGTTCAGTAACTAAAGTTAGTTCAGCCAAAACGCACAATTTCAAATTCAAATCGAATTTCACTGTTAGTAGCTGGGAAAAGAAGAAGAAGCGACACAGCGTAAGAGCAGCAGCGGAATACCTACATTCAACCCAAAGCACCCCAACCAAAACCAACCCAACGCAACCCAACCCAACCCAACCCAACCCAACGCAACCCAACTACCCAAACCACTCACCGGATCAGTTAAATGCCAATTCTAGGCCGATAGACATGGACATACTATAGACTAAGTGTGTGTGAGTTGTGTGCGCGTCTCACAGCAAGTGCAAGGATCAAAGCTCAACAAATTGCAGCTTTCTATTTTTGCAATTTTTTTCGAAATTTTTTATTATGTGAAAAAGAAGCAGCATCAAATTAAACAGTTATACAGTTAACAGTCCTAGTTAACAAGGACTTCACAAAACTGCTGATAAAGGACGGCAAAAATATTTTAGTTTAAAAAGCTTTCAAAATTATGGCAACTGAAAAAACAATTGGAACTGGATAAAATCAGAAGATATCAAATAGTCCCAATGTGATACAAGTTAAAAAGTTACAAAATTAAAAAACTGACAACGGCCCCAGCTCTTCCAGTATCAGCGCGAAATCGAGCTGCACTTCCAGGTACGTTTCAATTCCATCTGCCCAATTTTTTTATTGGAATAAGCTGAAAAATCTGGAAAAAGAGAGTGTGCTCGAAAGTTGCAGTTGCAATCGTTTCATTCCTCCAATTCCTCGTCGCAGTCGTTCAACTCTCTGGCCCAAGCACAAGCTTAATCAAACTAATACACACACATGCACACACACACACACTCACACACATATATACATACCACCACATCATCCAGAGGCTATAGAACAAACAAAGCTCGTCAGCTTCCCCGCTCGATCGGCCGGACTTGCAAAACAGGACATTTGACTCATGCGATCCGGGAGACCAAGTTTTCGGCAATGTAAACAGTGATGCGGGCATCTGCATGTGTCCGCGTGACGGAGAAAGGAGGAACGTAGGGGACAGAGGGAAAGAGACGGATGGAGACGGATGGAGAAAAAGAGATAAGGAGAGTTGCTTGGGCCTCGATCTGTCTGCTTGCATCTGCCATTTGGAGCAATTATTGTGCTCAAAATAAAAATCCTCAACTAACTTAACTCACTCAACTTGAACTTTTAGGCGATCTGCGTCTCTCTCTCTCTCCTCACTCTCTCTCCTTCTCTCCATCACTCTTTATATCTCTCTCTCTCCGTTTCTCCGTCTCTTTTATTTTTCTCTCCCCGTCTCCCTCGTTCCCAATCAGCCATGCTCTTTTTGTGTGCCACTACGCTGCATTTTGCGTACGTGTGTAAAATTGCCCTTCTCGTCCCAGTTCCAGTTCCAGTTCCAGTTCCATTAACAGTAACAGTAACAGTCTCAGCCCCAGTCCCAGTCCCAGTTCCAGCGCACGATCATTAGCACTTTGAGTCACCGTTGCCCTTCGCTAGCAAAGTTGGCGAATTTCAATTTATAAGCGTGTGTGTGTGTGTGTGCCTGTGTGTGCCTGTGTGTGCCTGTGTGTATCTGTGTGTATAGGAAGAGCATTTCGTATGCGCTTTGTAAGGCGCAAACATTTTGGCAAAACCGAAGGGCCGGCACAGCGCAGGGGCAGCGTGAAAGGGGGCTCCGGAGGGTTATTCGCTGGCGAGGCCGAGCTGCAGGAAGTCATTTACCACACAGTAGCCAAGCGACAACAACAACAACAACAATCATAGCTTTTATTGTCGATCGTTGAGTTCGTGTTGTTTTGGTGTTATTTTCGTGTTGCTCGCTGCCTTTGTTGCCTTTTGCTGCTGCTGCTGCCGCTGCTGCTCATGTTGCCTCTGCCGCTGCCGCTGCCTCTGCCTCTGCCTCTGCTTCGTAGAACGGAGGATCTTTTGCACTGCGTTCGACTGACGTCGATCTGGGCGTCGGGCTTTGGCATTGGCATTTCGCCTGCAGTTTGGTATTCAGCGTCGCACCGAACAAACGTCGTGCGGCACGCTCAAAACGTAGCAACAGGCAACTTGTTAATGCAACCCAGGCGGAGATTGAGAATTAATATATAATACATATATATATATATATATATATATATATATAT
>JBANCY010001151.1:0-13531 GCA_037040045.1 Phorticella flavipennis | reverse complement strand
TTCGAGTCCCGCTCATGCCTTTAGGCATGACCCTCCTAGAAAAACTAGGTTGTGGCGTAGGATTTGAAATCCATCCATGTAAAAAAGTTCTTCAGTGAAGGAAGCAGAAATAGAGGAAAATAGAGCTTCAGGTTTTGACCCGAAAGGGTTGATATAGCCATATAATAATAATAAAACACTTTATCTATATAGAAAATTTTATTGCATGAGCTTAAGACATTCACTTCTATGTCAGCTGTATGGTTCCGAAAAATCTGCTGAAAGTGTGCTCGATTTTCCATAGGGATAATGGTCACCCATATACCAAATTTCATAGCTGTTGCATAAAAATTGTGGCTAAAAGACACATTACATTACTTTCCGTAGGGTGAGGAGTATCAAAATTTGGGAGAACTCGATTCTGTAGTTTCAACTCATAACTCCATATACCAAATTTGGTGTCGATAGCCTTATAAATGTAAAAGTTATGGCGATTTTATCGAAAATTACTTTTATAATCGATAATCGGGAGAAGGGGGCGTGGTATCCTCAAACGCCAAACTGCGTATGGTATACATGGACTTCATGCCAAGTTCAAAGACTCTAGCTCTTATATTCTCAAAAAAAACGCGTTCACACAGACGGACGGGCAGATGGACGGACAGACGGACACGGCTATATCGAATTGGTTATTGGGATCATTTGAAAAATGGGAAATAAGGGTATAAATGACCGTTTCAATGGGATAGCTTAAAAACTAAAGATCCGGTTAGCATATTTACAGAACAGCCAGACAGATAGACATACAAACAGACAGACATATACCAAGTCATTCAGTTAGGAGGAAACCCCTCCAGAGTTAACTTTTACGGGTCTACAATGCCCACTTCTTCATCGAAAAGACTAAAAAAATTCCCAATTCCCCCAACTTTTTTTATCCCAATTGTTCAGCTTATTTTGCAGCTCAATATACCCGTCTGTCAGTCTGTCAGGTTGTCTGGATATTTAATAAAACTTTTGCTCCATTGATTGCCATGCAATATTCATGGTGGACCATTATGTTTTGGACTGGCATCTGTCCTAATGACGTCACAGGCAACAAAAGTAAAGAAAAGTCAGGACGACAAACGCTAAGGAGGAGCAGAAGGAGTGAGCAAGAGAGTAGGAGAATGAGCGGGGCCAAGTGGCAAGTGGCAAGTCCTGCCCGCCCGCTGTGGCATGAAGCCTAATTGGCTCAAGTGCCTACCCGGGCCTGCCCTCGTCCGTTCAGGATGGCAAGTTGGTTGCCCTGCAGAGTTGCACTCTTCTTGTTGTCGTTGTCGTTGTCGTTGTATTTGTTCGCATTTCGTTGCACAAAGAAAGTTGTTTACGCAAAAATGTTGCGCGTCGCGTTCGCCACACACTTTAGAAGTTGCAAGACGACAGCAGCAATGGCGAAGGCAACAGCAATGGCGGTGGCAACAGCAATGGCGGCGGCAACAGCGATGGCGGTGGCAATGGCGACGGCAACTGAAATCCAAATCAAAAACAAATCTTGTTACGACAAATTTCAGCTACTGTGCGACCAAGTAGAACAAAGCCTGTCGCCGCGACGTAAACGAGGGCAAGCGTATTGCTGCGGCTAGTGGGTAGCGGGAAGTGGGTAGTGGGGAGTACGTAAAGAGAAAGGGTAACGGCGGTGCGGTGCAAGTCCTGGTAATGTCTGGGTGCACAAAAAGAAATGCGCATGGCTAAACACAATGCTAGGTCCTTAGTTACTGCCCGTCTTGCATTGCCCCGCTACCGCCCCTGTCCCGCCCCCTATCCCACTGCTCGTGGCAAGTTGCACGTTGCACTAATTTGCTTAAAGGCGGCCGCGAACAAACTCAACTCAACAAATGACATTTAAAGTGCAGTGAAAAGTCGCTAACTAGCGCAGCATGCCAAAAAAAGAAGAATATGGCTAAAAAAAAATGGCTAAAAAAAGCAACAGCAACACTGAAGAAAAAGCCAAAAGCTACAGCCAGAAATGAAATGCAAATAGTATTTACAAAAGCAATTTAAGTGCAGAACAATTCACCCGTCCGTGTTCCACTGTGTCCCACTGTGTCCCACTGTGGCGCCAAAAACAACTGAAACGTATAAAATATCAGTAAATCATTTGAGTGAAATTTCTTTGAAAAGCATAACAAATGAAATATTGGCATGATTGATGCAATATGTCTGGCATTATTATACTCTGCGACTCTTGGGAAGGCAATACAAGGGTATGCCAGACTTTATAGCTACTTGGACAGACTTACCTACAGCCCTCTTAATATATTTTTTTTGGAGATAGTTTCGTATTCATATCGCCTTGAGGTTCTGTAGGTAATTCTATAGGCATTTCCATGGAAATGTCCACCTCTTTGTTGCGTGCGACGTTTTGGTTTTTAGAAAATATCATGGAATATATAAATTTCCAAAAATCAATATTTATATAACACATAGCAATTAAATATCTTTAAATTTGGCGGCAAAGATTGCTTTTTATAAATTTGTTGTTTTGATGATAATTGCAAAAAGCCGAGATATCACACGCGACAAAAAGGTAGAAATGGAAATACCCATATCATCCAGTAAAGTCGGCTTAAAGCCAGAAATATTTTGGGACACATCCGTTCAACTGTTCTATATTTTGACCATCAGATCTTTCTTGACATCTCCTGTCTCTGTGTGTCTATGCATTTGCCTGTCTTTATGTATATATCTGTCCATCTATCTGTCGATTGATCTGCTTGTCTCTAGGTGTATCTGTCTGCTTTCATCTATCTGGTTTTCTATATGTGTCTATTTATATCTATCTATATTTCTATTTATTTTTCCATCTTATCCATTCGTCTATTTACACGTCTATCTATTTTTTGTGGCTATTTCTATATGTTTCTTTATATATCTATCTATCTATCCATCTGGGTTTTCGTGAACCTTTCCGTCCGTCTTTTTATCTGCCTCTCCATCTGCCATCATTCCATCTATCTGTGCGCCTATGTGTCCGTCTGACAACCTGTTTGACTCTTTATCTGAGTTCTGGCTGTCGTCTGTCGGCTTGAATTTACACTAATCTATAAGTAATAGCAGCGAAACTTGGCATAGAGCCTGTATTGAAGAGAAATAAAGAATATATTGATAGGACTCAGCACAATCTGACTTCTATATCATATTTGCAATATTTTTCAATTTAACTATTATTTATTGTCATATTATATATTTTAACTAATTTCAAAACTATATAATTACCAAAACGGATCATTGCATATATTCGAAAATTATATATTATATTATATATTGTATTATTTGTAATTGGAAATAAATTCTAAATTACAAATTGTAGCGTAGCCATAGCAACTGAGGCCTTCAGGCTAGGTCATGATCTAGGCATGAGTGAGGGTTGATCCCACGACCTCGTCTTCGGCGGGACAGCGCGCTACCCACTGCTCCACCTAGGCCCCCATATTCCAAAATTAAGTCATTAAAATCATACATACTTTGTCCTATTTCTCCTATACCAAATTGCATATCATTATTATGTGTTTGAATTTCAGTTTTTTTTCTCTATCAAATAAAATGAATCGCTCAAACTTTGTCAATGACAAGAATTTTTGTTTAAGATGATTATAATCCACTCTAATATTTCAACTAACTTCCAGTACTTGCAGTATTTATATTATACCTACTTTTCAAATTGTGTTGTAACATAATACGTATATTTTGAGCTATACCATGTCACTTTGTACCACTGTGCACTCAAGGGAACCGCGCTGGCAGCACCCACAAACTCAAATAGCAAACCTCGTCCTGGGCCTTTGCAGTGGCCGGCAAAAGCCACTAACAAAATTTTGCATTGTTGCTGTCGCTTGTCGAGTGTTTTCGGCTGATGTTGACGCAAAGTCTTTTTGATTCTGGGTTTGGGGTTCTGAGTCCGGGGTCCTGGGTCCTGGCAAACTTAACCGCTGCGGGTTGCTGCAGAGGCAGTGCTGCAGTCAGAAGTTGCTGCGAAAACTCTGTGTGGCACAAAACGCATGCATTCAACTGGAATGCAAAGACTGTGATTCGGTTTCCTTCAGCTTGTTGGTTGCAGCACTTCTTGACTTTGTTGCATCTACCTCCCTCCTCCCACCGCCCTCCTTCACTCCATCACTGCCCTTCTGTGTGTGTTCTATATGTGTGTTTGTGTCGTTTTTATGCCAAATTGAGTCAATTTCCTGAACATCATTGTGCGCATTTTGCTGTCAGCTTTGTATATCTACGCATCTCTCTGTGTTTGGGTATGTTTGTGCAACATTCATTAAACTAATCAATTCAAAAATGTTTGATATAATGCTTGAATTTATATAGAGCACATCCTCAAACAGTTTAATAAGTTAAATGTTCCTCAAACTGTGTCTATATGGCAAAATCTGCAGCATCTTCTTTTTCAATTCTTTAAGACTTTCATTGAACCTTTTGAAGTGAATAAAACCCCACTTTCAATTTGCCGCCATGTCTGAACTTGGTATACCGGCAAAGTCAACGCGATTTTACAGGATGACAGCAATACCATCAGCTCTATCAAGGTAGGAAATGACCAATCTGAAACCTTCAATACCAAGTGTGGTCTCAGACAAGGTGACTCGCTGTCTTGTATGCTCCTTGATATCCTAATGAAGAGTATTATAAGGAATGCTGGTGTGCATCGGACGGGAACGATATTAACAAACAGATGTGTCCAACTTCTTGGATACGCTGATGATATTGATATCATTGGCGAGACAAAGCATGATGTAAGGAAAGCCTTTGGGGCTATCGAAAAGGAATCGGCAAAGACTGGACCGCCAGTCAACATGGGTTAAATAAAGTTTACGGTGTGCTTTAGCAGGGAATCTTGAATCTTGAATCTCAGCTAACTACGGGACACTATAACTCTGAGTCCGTTAAGGCATTCATTTACCTTGGCGCTGTTATGACCAGCACGAACGGGCTTGGCAGGCGATTGAGAAGTAGAGCCCTCTCTCCACACACGAAAATAAGACTCTTCAAGACACTCATTCTTCCAGTACTCCTATATGGTGCGGAGTGCTGGACTATGTCCCAGTCGGATACAGTTACTCTTGGATTATTCGAGAGAAAAACCTTTGGCCCGATTTTCGTCGATGATGCACACATCAGATGGAACCACGAGCTGTACAAGCTTGTACGGTGATGTTGATGTAGTCAGCCCAGTGAAAAGACATAGACTTCGACTTGGATGGGTCACATAGCACGTATGAAAGAAGACACTCCGTCTCGTAAGGTCTTTGATGCGGTTTTTGTGGGAAAACGAAGGAAAGGACGACGCCGGATGAGTTGGCAAGAGCAGGTGATGGAAACCCTGTTTACGATTGGTGTTGCCAACTGGCGAAGAAGTGCCCAAATCAGGGGCTGGAGAAGGGAGATGCTTCAGGCTGTGAGCCGATAGGGTTATTATAGTCACAGAATAATAAAATTTTGGAAGCAGTGAAACTACTTTAACGTTTTTTATATATATTGAAGTACTTAAAGAATTTTAACTGAACCTTCCCCCCGTCTACAAATATTTATATATCATTTCATTTTGTTTGAAATTAAGAAGTCTCAGCTGTTGTTTTTACATCAAGGTGAAACTTGAACTTGGTTGGGTTTTACAAATGTACAAGTTGAGCTTAATTAATTTTTCGACTCTCCAAATAATTTGAGAATAAGAGACTTTTTCGGGGCTCCCAAAAAAAGTATCTCCACTTAATGGCTTTTATCATTGGATTTCGCTTTTGTTTTAAAAGTGCTTACGTGCTAAGAGAACCATCTTATTGGTGTTTAAATATCTGCTGTCTCAAGTTTACACTTTGGTTTAGCTTCAAGTAATTGGAGGAGATTTTCAGAATTGAATTCCATCTGATTGTCAAGGACTTGTATTGTCTGTGACAAATGAACAGAGCAACTCAACGTTAAGTCATTTATTACATTTGACAAGAATTTAAGATATTTTATTTGAGCTCAAACGTTAGACCCTAGAGATATTTTATTAGAACAGAAAAACAGTTCTGTAGAAAAATAGAACTTGTCAAATAAGTGTTTCGCATTGCTTTAAATTTCAACAGTTTTGTCATAGGCTCTGGGGCAATTTTGGGCTCCTTAATAATCGGCATTTGGCATATTACTTTGGTGTTTTTTTTTTTGTTGGAAATTTCAACTTTTTAATGATCTCTCAAATTGCTTATTTCCTACATGATGCTGGCTGCCAGCAATTACATTCCAGTTCACACAGTCACTTTGTGTATTTCATTTCGTGTCAGGGTGCCACTTGCCACTTGATACACACACACATACACATAGACACACACATAGATACACACACAAACACAGGGGCACTGAGAGAGCACTGTGACAGAAATAATGTTGATAATAATGAAGTTCGTCTTCATTTTATTTTTTTACAGCTCATGTTCTAAAGTTTCGACACATACTGTGAAATCATTGACGTTAGTGGGGTGGCATAAGGGTAGGGTAGGTACTCAGGCGTGTAGCTATGTCGCTTATTATACCCTGATCCCAATTGAAAATTGGTATGAAGGGTATAATAAGTTTGTGCAAATGTACGTAACAGGCAGAAGGAGACGTGGCTGAATCCATAAAGTAGATATATTCTTGATCAGGACCAATAGCCATGTCCGTCGGTCCGTTCGTCCGTCCGTGTGAAGGCATTTATTTTCGAGATTATAAGAGCTAGAGACTTCAAACTTGACTTGAAGATCCGTGTATACAATACAGATATCAAGCTCTGAGATTTCGACGATACCACGCCTCCTTCGCACGATAATCTATAAATTTGTTTTTCGATAAAATGGCCAAAACTTTGGCATTTATAGAACTATCGAATGTGGCATCCTAGTTTGGTCGCCCCAATTCAGATAAGTGCTCTACAATACTTAATATAATTGTTCGAATAACATATTAATGGCGATATCATCAACCAATCCTGAAAATTTCAGAAGGATCGGATCATAAACAACGAAGTTATAAGACTCACAGATGACCGAAAACGGGCCAAAATGACAAAAGGTGAAAAATGCATTATGTCACCTGGCAACTTAACGTTCATTTATTATTGTAAAATTTTCAAGTGAATTGGATAATAAGCACAGAAGTTATTTGCAAAAGAGTGTTAGAAGTCACATATGTAGTGGCAGGCTGACGCACGCTGGAGAACCGTAAAAGTGGGTCTGTGTTAAGCGATTTTAAATGAATTCCACTGTTGGGATCAGGGTATCTCGTAGTCAGGCTCACACGACTAGAGCTTTCTTACTTCTTTATATTGACATGTGCAAGTAGATTTCTGTCTAACAGTATTGCACATACATACACACTTAGCAGCCTCATAAGTGTGTGTGTGTGTGAGTCGTTTGTCAAAAGGCAGCAAAACTGTTGACATAACAATGATTATACGCCTCATTAGTTACATTTCTCACTTTTGTATGGATTTCTCGATGTATGTGTGTGTGTGCTGGTCTGTGTGCCTGTGTGTGTGTGTGGGTGTGTGTGTGTGTGTGTATGTGTGCATGTGTGATTATTATAAAGCTTGCGTGTCTAATAAGCCACTGCAAGCACTGAAATCAGACGTGCCAATTGGCCAACGCTGAAATGTATGCTATACTTTTTTGATTACACTGCTTTGGCGGAAGTCGTGCGCAAGCAGTGCATTGACATTACAAGCAGTCGCAGCTGGCTGCCTAATGGCCGCCACCACTTCTGCATGCTTCTACCATTTGACACGTTTATCGCGGACAGTTGACACCATTTCCTCCGGATGCTGGCAAATAATGAGCTATTTTTAAATCATGCAAATATTGCCCGGGACTTTTGTTTGTTTCCCATTATTTTTTTGAAAGAAAATGATAGTTATACATTGCACATGTAACAATTGATTATTGCCAGAAACTTAAACTAATAAAATTATGTTTATGTAAAAGCAACATATGCAAAATGTTCGGAAAAATCAGAACTGAAAACGTTTTGCTTAGGGATTGTTGTATATAATGAACTCTAACATGACTTTTGGAAAACATTTTTATACCCTGATCCCATTTGAAAAATAGATGCCCATAGACACCATGCAGATGGTGGCATCCAACATTTTTTTCCATCCAAATTTGGTACTCCCTAAATTAAATAAGTGCTTAACTTTTATACAATCCTTATTGTATTCACTTGAATTCCACAATATATAAGAATAGCTATGGCATCAACCAATCCTAAAAATTTCAGAACGATCGGATCATCAATATCGTTATAAGACGCAGAAGTGGCCGAAAACGGGCTACAATGGCAAAAGGTGGAAAATGCATTATGTCACCGGTAGGCTAAACGTTTATAGCTAGAAACACGAAATTCGGCAAGTAAGCATTGTCTCAAATTTTTATGGCACGCCCACTCTCCAGCAAATCAAAAAAAATTGATAACAGATGTAATTTTATGATTAAAAACAAGATTTTCAACACACGTATTTTGGGTTGTATTTTGAATTTAAAGTGAAAGTTTCAAGTCGACAGGAAAAAAATACAGAATTTATTCGCAAAAGAGTGTAAAAATCCACCTATTGGGAAGGCGGTTGACGCAGTCTCCAGCATTGTAAAATTGAAGTATTCCCGAATATCTTGAATTTCGCTAGGCGCAGAAAACTCATGTTGGTATTCTCCGAAAAAAAAAACGCTGATTAGCTGAAACCTACAAGTTATATTCAAAAGAAACAACATCTATAATATCTTTTACAGCGACTTTAGGATCATTTTATTTTGAGTCTATATGTTTTCATCTGTTGGAGGAGAACAACCTCAAGTACATTTGCATATTCTAATGTCATTAATTTTATGCCTCTGCTAACTTGCCACGATGAATCTTCTATATCATAAGTGTTAGTCCACAGTCCGTATAACTCATGATTTTCCTCAAAAGTCTTATTTCAGTCCACTGTCCGCCTTGTTGATTCTGAATTTTTCATGTGTCAAAATTATCGACTGAAGGGCTCAACGCTTCATGGCTTTAACTGAATCGAAAGAGGAAGAATATCTTTGCCATGCTCATGGCTTTGAGTTGGTGTGAAGTCATTCTGGGCTTTCGGCTTTCGGCTTTTGGGTTTATTTTTGTTCCACTAATAATAGAACACAATGCTTTTGAGCGCTTCAAACACTTTTGAGCATTTATTTTGTATAGGGATTCGGCGGTTCAGCAATAATTCAATTAACTCAATAACAGAACAGCAACAATTGAACAATTGCCAAGCTAAAAATTCCATACATGAACAATTTTCTATGCTTTTCAAAAATGGCAACAGTGTTGTTTGTATTTGGAGTTCATTCGACTTCAAAGCGAACAGTGAAATTTTACAGTGAATTTAAACAGAGCAAATCCCATAGAACTGGACTTGAGATTTAAAGCCAAATGAACTGACAGCTTTCAGTTTGAGTAATGAAATCGCAGACTTCAGATTTTATCGTGGAAAATAAGGTAAGTTCGCATTTAAGCGATAAACTTAATACAAAAAGTTTATTCACAAAGTTTTTTGTTACGCTGGGACGAGTTGGGACGAGCTGGCAAGCGTCTTTCAATGCAAACTTTCTCGAAGAACTTCATGGATTCACTTAATTTTCTAAATGCGTACTAAATTATTGTATTATGGAAATAATGACTTAATATTCTTGTTAATCAGTTTTTTCGAGTCTCACAACGGTAGAAGAAGAAGCTTTGATTTAATTATTCAGAGTTAAGAGCACTTATATCAGAGCAAGTAATGAGATTGATGAAATTTTGTAATTGAAATAGAAAAGTTGGGCTGTGTTTTGGAATCTATCTTCACCCGAAATGTCTGAACCATCTTAGAGAGAAAGGGCATTCTCCCAATGGGCTAATGTCCTGAATTTTAAGCAAATTGGAAATAGAACATTCAAATTTTAATCACACTTATTAAGATCCTTATTTCTCATTTATAGGCTGATGTGTTCATTTATATAAGTTATATCTTATATTATTTTACTTCTAAGTGCTTGGCCTCCTCTCTTTTAAGCATTTTTTTACGAGCATTCTCTAGGAGCATGGCCCATGATCATTTCGAGAGTTGGTTTATATGTTTTAAGTCAACAACTATCTCTGACACGTAAAGTACAATGCTCTGAAGACTGACATTTTAAGAAAACTATTTCCACTTTGGGGCTTCGGTAGCCCCCCTAGAAAAACTAGGGTTTGGCGTAGGATTTGAAATCCACACACGTGCAAATAAAATCTTTAGTGAAAGAAGCAGAAATAAAGGAAAATAATGCTTCAGGCTTTGACCCGATGGGGTCGTTATGACCATATAATAATAATAATGGGTCCTAATATATTTCAAGTCTTTAGGCTATGTGTAAACGAGAAATTGTTTACAAGAATCAATAAAACAGTTTTCGAGCTATGATGTTAACAAATTTATATTTGAAATAAACTCGTATAAAAATCATGCAAATTTATAGAGATATTTGGTTTGGAATCAAAGTAGGATCATATAAAGCAATCTTTTAATGAAAATTTTCCTGCTAATATATCTAATTTTTAACAACCCTCGGAATCGTTGATCTTAATTTCAAGTACTCCCTTCAGGTGTGACCAACATTACAGTTAAATTTAATAATATTTTTGTAGAGCTTTCAACTGTTTGGCAAATCGAAGAGCATATCTATGGCACGTTGTGCGATATTTATTAAACTAATGGCCCGTTAAGCAGTCGCCAAGCAGCAGATCCGATTCAGATAGAAGATATGGAACATCGAATGTCGAATGTTGAATGGCCTGTAAAACAGAGACACGAAATTTATGAAATTTTCAATTTGTTGCGAAGCGAAGGAAGCGAGCTGAATAAATGCCATCTGATGGGACTTTTATGGGGTGTGTCGGTTATTGACAAAGCGGCCAAAACAGCCGAAATTTGGAGGCCCAATGGCTGCGGGCAGTGGCAGTGGCAGTGCGGCAAGGTGTTGCATGGGCCTCGCAGGAGGCGCGGAACGGGAGGCGTGTCATAGCGATTGAGACACAGGCGATTGTCTGGCTGGCTGCTTGGCTGGCAATTTTCCGCGCTTGAATTCATTTAATAACGTGCGACACATAAAAAGCAGTTGCCAGTTGGCAAAATCATTGCGGAGGAGCACGAAGAAGAAGCAGAAGAAGAAGAAGAAGAAGCAGAAGAGGAAGAGGAAGACAAAGAAATATACCAAACAAAGACAATGGCGGCGGCGGCATATGAGAAGAAAGCGAAGTAGGAACATGGCGAACAACACGGAGCACCGAGCGGAAGTGGGTAAAAGGTGTGCCATTTTGTTTGAGTGTGAGTGTGTATGTGTGTGTTGGTGTATGAGTATCATCAGTGTTGCCATTGCAACATATTATGCTTGTAAAAATTGAATTTTAGTGGCACGGGACCTGAAGTTGGTTGTGCAAGCGAGAGAGGAACATATCCTTTGGGCATATATTCACGCATTTTATTGTTGTTGCTCTCAGTACGTGTGAGTGTGTGCCTGTGTGTGTGTGTGTGTGTGCGTGTGTGTGTGTGTGTGTGAGGGAGTGTGTATAAAATTTAATAATAACGACCCTCTTAAACCAACGGACCCGCAAACGCTTTTCTTTATACGCCGCTGCTTACTCTCGCACATACTTTCCATTCCAACTGAACATTTCTCCTTCCTCCCAGCACTTTCTCTTTTTCTCCCTTCCCCCCGTCTATAACTTAGCTGCTTTCTTCGTCTCGGTTCACTTTTTGCGTTGACATTTAATGTAATAATTTTTACGATGATGCTCGACGGCATTAAAACGAGATTAAACACAAACAAACGAGAGGCCGAGCGACTGCAGGGGCTCAGAGTCCCGCAACGGGTGGGGTAAAAGTCGCTAGAGACATGCGACATGGGGCACGAGACATTTCCTGTTTGATACACTTGACAATAAAAGCGAAAGATATATGCCTGTTATGCCCATAAAAGATGATGTAGCACATAATTACAAGCACGCACAATCGCACACATACAACCCCCACTCCCCCCAATCACACACATACACATGCACCCACACACACACACACACACATAAATATATCATAATAAATACAATAAATAGATCTGCTTGTAACACACGACTCACACGATGTTATGATGTTGTAACATTGACATAACATAAACACAAGCAATCTCCGAAGATTACAATTTTACTAAATTTTTTATATAAATAGTGGAAATTAGAATAGACTCGTAACGTTATGAACGGGCCTGCTGACTGGGGCTTCAGATCTTTGGAGGCTTAAGAATGCCGGGGAGAATGACTTTTGGAAAGATCAAATCATGATATGCAGTACTTCAAGCTAAATTTTCTTTAAGCAATTATCTGAATCGAGGCCTCAGGGGACCAGTGGATAGCACAGTGTCCCGCCAAACAAGAGGTGCGAGTTCGAGTCCCGCTCATGTCGATAGGCATACCCTCCTAGAAAAACTAGGTTGTGGCGTAGGACTGGAAATCCACCCACGTAAAAAAAATTCTTCAGTGAAGGAAGCAGAAATAAAGGAAAATAGTGCTTCAGGCTTTCACCCGATAGGGCTGTTATGGCCATATAATAATAATTTCAATCAGGCATTTCAAAAATTACCACTAACCTACTCTATTGCGAGATATTTTTGGCTTACAAAAGTCACTAGGAATCGTTCAGTGCCTTTTAAACTTAACTTAATGGGAGGCTTAAACAACATCTATATGCGATTATAACAATACCTTAAGCCTAAAATTTACCAATATATATAGACAGTTAGGATACAACGCGGGTAGGGATGTCGCTGGGATGGATTCTCCTTAGTCGTCGGAGCTGAATAGCTTCGGTGAGTTCACTCGCCAATGGGTTCGGGTGGGTCACAAGCCTGTCGACATATCGGCTGCTGTGGAATTTGACCTGGCCCCCGATAAGGACAAGTCTCAGGTTTATTTCAATCACTAGATTGGTGTCGTACCGGGGAAGCCCGGATTACGATTATAAGCCTGTTTAGCTGGCCTTTGGAGGTGGAGGGGTCCAAGTGTCTACTTATGTCAATTATTCTTCTGAACATCTGTCAAAACATTATTGCATATGATTTTAAATTTGACAAATCAAAATTTACCGTACGCAAAGTCATTCTTCATCTTAAGAAATCGGAACCAAATTTAAGCCTTAGAAAAATGCAGCCAAATCTAAGATTTCTATCGAAGAAAACCCTCTAAAATCTTCTATTGAACGTCATCAAGTTAGTTGATGATATAAATTCAATTCAATTCCAAATCAGTCAATAAACACATATAGTATATATATTCGATTTGAAGGGCCCAGCAGCCAGTGCTCTTGTCCATAAATTAAGTATAGTATTTAGGACTGGTGCAGTAGCTAGGAATTATTTCTTTTGTACATTTACTACTATTCGAAATTTTTTATTATACCCTGATCCCAATTGAAAATTGGTATGAAGGGTATTATAAGTTTGTGCAAATGTATGTAACAGGCAGA
>JBANCY010001149.1:0-11428 GCA_037040045.1 Phorticella flavipennis | reverse complement strand
TCTTTTAAAAAATTCTGTATTCTGTTTCAAAAAAATCTAAAAATCCTAAAATGACAACCCGCTCATGTGGTTTGTCAGTGCAGCTACTGCGTTTGCGGTAAACTGCGCAAGATCTTCATTTGTTTGCTCTTGCAATAAGCATTCTTCCATTGCCGCAATCAAATCATCGCTACAACTCGCATCCACATCCAAACTTTGCAATAACGTGTGAGCGATATACACTGCATCTATTCCTTTTATTTTTCTTATTTCGCCACTTTGTAAGGTAAGCACAATATCACTTTGTGCGGTAAACCCAAATTTGCTAATTTCCATTGCTTGCATTGTGTTTTTATCCATTTGCATTTCTCCTATTCTTCAAAGTGGTTGCCCACCGTGACCGAACACAAACAATGCACGCATCCGATATATTCTTTGGTTTTATCATCCAAAAACACTGTATCCTGCAAACTCAACTGCGCATTGCACACTTCACACCGATACGGAAATGTCAAATTCCATCCTGTATTCAAACTAATTGTATTATTCATTTGCGTTTTCGCTCACTTTCTGTTATATTGTGAGCAAGAATGTTTCGCTATGTTCTTACTCATGTCGCTCATTGGTGTTCCCGCACCAATGGGCGTCTTTTTTGGTTGTGTTATCTGTAAAGCAAAATAACTTGTCATCGCCAGCAATATGCCTAGTAATAAGCCTTTAAAGCCTAGTGCCGTGTAAAAAACTGCCACGCCACCGCCGCAAACCATTAAAAGAAATATTGCCCCAAAGAACTGATAGGCAACTTTCTGCAGTACCATGCTCCATTTTTTCTTTTTCAATTATCCTCCTGTTCTTTTTGCAATCGCTCTAACCGGTCCAGTGCCGCATTCATTTGAATGGCAAGCCCCGTTGCACCAATTGCTTTTTCGTAAGCATTTATTTTTTCTTCATTCACAAGATAATCAAACTCTTGCGCCAAAGCGTTGTATAGCGCTTGTGACTGGTCATAAACCGAAATTCTGTCTTGCGCCAAAAAATCCATCGAATAAATATTTCGTGCCATTGGTCTCTCCTTTCTATCTTTTTTCTTGTGTTGTCCGTTTTATCGTACATGTGCCTTGCTATAATAAAGGTAAGTAATTACTTCACTTTTTATTCCTCCACAAAATACTGTAATGGAACGTCAAAATACTGTGCTAAAATCATCAGTTTATCAAGCTTTAGCTTGCTCTTTGCCCTTTTCCAGTCCGACAAAGTAGAGTTGCTAATTCCTGTGTCACAGGCCACCCTGTAAGACGTCGTTTTCTTTTCTTCCAAAAGCCGCCGATATTTTTCATACACACGCTCACCCCCTTTCTGTGCGCGTTTTATTAACTATTACGGAATTCAGTAATATTTGCTGTTTTTCCTATATTTTAGGAGTGTAAATTGTGAAAAATGTATATAGCAGAATAGAAGAGGCAAGAATTGCCGCCAATATCAAAAACGACACCGAATTATCGAAACTATCCGGGGTAAGCCGCTCTATTTTCACCGATTTAAAAATGGGACGAAGCAAGAGTATTTCGGCAGAAAATGCAAGCAAACTTTCCCAAATACTAGCTGTCAGCATCGATTATTTGCTTACTGGCGAGCAAAAAGACTCGCCTGCGCAGCCAACCTCACCAAGCAAAAGCCCCGCTGCCCAATTTGGCGAGCAGTTGTTTGCCGCCTACGGCGATATTTCCCCCGAAGACTTCACCCAAGACGACCTAGATGATGTCGCCATGTTTTTACAATTAAAGAAAAACAAGAAAAAGAAAGAATAAAGGATATGGAGTGTTTTGCGTATGACGAATACCCTGGTAAGTTTGTACACTGAAATCGAGTGCCACGAAGAACTAGAAGTAATGGCACTGCAAATGAAATCTCGTGTGGCAATGGTTCGGCCCGACGGTCTAATTTGTATAGATTATTCAAAAATACAAAATTCCATTCAAGAAAAAGAAACGTTAATGGAGGAAATCAGTCATTTTGAAACCTTTGCTTTTTATACCCCCAGTGCCCCAAACGCTGTTTGGGAAAAGCAAGAATACCGAGCAAGAACCCAAATTTTCGAAAAACGTTTTCCGCCAGAAGATCTTGCACTCTTGTTGGCCCGTGGCTACACGCAAACACACGAACTCGCAGAGCAGCTCGAGCTCTCAGAAGAATTCGTCACAGAAATGCTGCACTACTATAAAGAAATCAAAAATATCAACTTTTGTGATCTCATCAATACACTTGGTGCCATTCCCCCAGAAAAAGTCTTTTTACACGAAGATATTCTTCTCTCACAATACCCAAATGATATCGATTAACCGTTGTGTCCGCTTTGTAAAAAGCCCATTTATCACAAAAGAAGATCAAAGAGCCTATTTATATTGAACTAGAAACACTTTTTATATAAACTAAAAATATACCGTAAAGGAGATTTTTAAAGATGAGAAAATTCAATTCTATATTGGTAAGTGGCGTGCTGCTTTTTTCTATGGCCGCCTGCACAAATGCAAGCGATAGCGCACCGCTCGCAAGCCTTCCAACCGAAAGCGTTACTCATCCAGAAACTTCTAGTATTTCTACGCAAGAAAAAGCAGAAGAAACAATCGGTGAAGATTATTTAAATTTCATTGTTGCCAGCGATTTGCAAGCCCCTTTTCCTATTGAACTGGGCGGAAACTATAATGGTTTAATCTTAAAAAAAATAGACTATTCCGATAATTTTTCAGAATATTATAATGCCACAATTCCAATCCAAGAAGGCGCTAAATTTGAAGGCGAATCGGTCATTTCAGCCGATATTATTTTCTATGGCGAAAGTTCCAATGCAATTGTTTTGCGCAAAGGTTCTACCACCAATTTGCCCGTTCCTGCGGGCCTTGCCGAATATCTAGAACTTGATACTGAAGACGCTACGCTTGTTATTGGTATCAATAACACAAGAAGTGAAATTCTTGCCATGATCGATTCTGTAGAAATTGCACAGCAAATTAGTTCTTTGCAAGATAAAGTAGATAATGAAACTGGCATAGATACTTCCGACAGCTACACGTTATCTTGCGATATCACGGTTTCTCAATATTCTGCCTTCTATGTATGGGAAGGCGAATATTCTTTTGGCATGGACATTTCTTCCCTGTCCACTCATTAATTACACGCTCTTACACAAAACATCTTTTTAAGGAGAATGACAGTGGCATCCAGTAAAGACTATTTGCAATTTATTTTGGAACAATTATCAGGACTAGAGGATATTACGCATCGTGCCATGATGGGCGAGTATCTTTTGTATTATCAAGGCAAACTATTCGGTGGCATTTATGATGACCGGCTGCTTGTCAAACCCGTTTCATCTGCCATTGCCTATCTACCAGCGGCAACTTACGCTTTGCCTTATCAAGGCGCAAAAGAAATGTTGCTCATTGAAGAAGTTGATGATACTGCATTTTTATCTGGCTTATTAAATGCAATGGTGGATGAATTGCCCTATCCAAAACCCAAAAAGAAAAAATAACAACAATCTGTAAAGGGGTTATTCAATGAGAAAAGATCTTGCCGCTTGCACTCAACAATATTCTTCAGATTCACAACTTTATAACAACTTTATCAAAAATTTTAAAACTAAAAATTCAGAAACTGAAAATTTTGAAAATCAAAAAATCATTTTTTATACCAAAACTTTTATAACAATGTATAATCCTTCTAACAAAAAGAGCTCAAACTATCCTATTGGAAAAATCTTAATCACTGATCAAAAGATTTACTGTAAAGATCATAATAGTGAAAGCTCTTCAAAATACACCTATACCCAAAATACAATGGTTGCCTTTGCGCCGCACAACGTCATCCCCGATTTGCATATCTTTACAATTTCCAATCTTTTGGATGATCAAGACAAAACTTATACCCTACAATTTGATATGCAATCAACAATAGAAATTGCCAACCAACTAAAAGAAAAGTTAGAACTACTGCTTGAATCCAAGAATAATCCAACCCAAAAAATATTATTTGATAATGAATATGCTAGAGAAACTGAATATTTCAGCGAGCTTCACACTGCCCAAAAACAAAAGCAAACCATGACTACTATTGTTCGAATATTCATTTTGCTTATTCTCTCCACATTTATATGTCTTATATTTCAAAAAATGGCATACAATTCTCTTATACAAAGCGTTGCTATAAAAACCCATATTTCTGCACCAAATCATTTGAAAAACCTAATATCCCCGCTTGCTATTACAAATAGAATCGTTTACATGTTTGCAATAACAATGGTCTTTATTTTGTATACATTTCTTATTTCTCTTGCCCTCTTTATACATAAAATCCCAGATAATAATCTTGCCTCCACCCTATCTTTTGCGATGCCACTTCTTGTTCCAGCACTCTTTCTTTTTACATACACAGCTTGTTTCGAGCTAATCAAGAATTTGTTAGTTACCGGAACATACTCTATTCCCCAATATACCCTTTCTCTTGTTCTTTCCACTACCGCACTGTATTTAATGCAGTATGGTTTTTCGCTGCTATTCAAAAAGATGAAAGAAAAAGAAAATCCACACACCATCCTAGTCAATAACATAACTGGCATTCTAATCATGATCTCTACATTTTTAGGAATCTGGGCTGTGTTTTCCAAATAAACAGTATTGTATCCGCTTGTTTAAATAATCCAAAAATGGGGAATTCTAATGGAAGAAAAACAACCTTTTTACAAAAACAAAAAAACACTTCTTATATATACTATTGCTGGAATGCTTGCACTGTTGCTCATCTTTTCTGCAATACAATCCTTGCAATCTAACTCTGCCGCAGCACTTTCACAGGCTAATGAATTACAACAAACTTCTGCACTACAGCAAGAACTAGACACCGCCAATAGTTCTCTTGCTCTTTTAGAAGAAACAAACTCTGCACTAGAAGCTGAAAACGAAAGCCTACTTAGTGAAAACGAACAACTAAAAAGTGATCTGCAAACACTGCAAACGGCCGCGGATGATTCTGCATCTGTTGCCGAAAATGATTCTGCTTCTGAAATAACCGAAACTGAAAATACCGAAAATACTGGCACAATAGTGTGGATTGCCGGCAGCGGAAAAGGCAAAAAGTACCATTCCAAATCTAGTTGTAGCTCAATGGACTCGCCCACAGAAATATCCGAGAGCGAAGCCATTGAAAAAGGATACACAAAGTGTAAAAGATGTTATCTAAATTAAACTTTGCAAAACGAAAAATCAGTTAAAAAAACGACACAAATACGTGTCGTTTTTTTGATTATTTCTATTCCAAACAATCTTGTCCGACTTTTATCGGCCTATTTTCTATCATTCTATTTCTTCGTTAGCTTGTGCTCCTCTATCTGCAGCAGCCATATCCTGCCTAGACGCACGCAATTTCGCAATCAACTCATGCCATAACTTCGATCCGCCCGCCAGCAAAACACCCGTTAATATCCACGCAAAAGCTGGCAAAGCTGCATGTAATCCAAATGTTGCAAAAACGTCCAGCTGAAATACCAGTGCAAACATAACACCCATGCAAAGCGATAACAAATTTGCATTTACTCGCTTTATAAAAGATTCCGGTAATTTTTCAGCCAAAACTCCCACCACATATTCCACAATAATAGACATTACCAAAAATAAACTCATTTCGGCAATCAGTACTTCTATCTCCATCCCATTCCCCTACTTTATATAATTTTCTTTTCTCTCAATGCCATCCATTCGTTTGTGCGCTAGCTTTACCGACTCTTCTACCCCAATCAAACGATCCCGCATTTCTGTCATTTTTCCATCCAGCTTATCAATGGTTTTGCCCTGCAATACCACCGAATCTAGCTTTGCATTAATTTGTCCACGCCATTCGGCGTCATTCATCAGCTTCTTTTCTCTGCCGCTAAGCCAACCAGCCAACCCCACAAAACAGCCAGCAATGGCAATAATAATACTAATTGTTTCTATCGCTCCTACTTCCATATCCGTCCCTCTTCTACTCGCCTATTCTCATTGTTCATTTTTCCAACGCTTCTCGTGCACCATTCACTTTCTTTTGCAAAGCATCACGCTCACTTACCACTTTTGCATACTCACTCTCACTAATTCCTGCTCCACTTCCGTCTTCTATCACTGGGCCATATCCTATGCCACCCAAAGACCCCACCAATGATAAAATCGTCTTTTGATCCCCCACACTTACTTCGGGCGTTGTATATAAAATCCCCTCTTTTTCAGTAAATGCTATTTGCAATTCATTTAATGTGCTTTTCACCGTGTTTGCATCTCCCGCAGACATCGGCCCCATCCACATTCTTACTGGTTTAGTGCTAATCACCATATTCTCCTCCTCATTTTCTGCCCCCTGCGTACCTTTTTCCAATTGCATATTTACTTGCTGCGCAATATACGGAAACTTGCTTTTTAAATACGGTCCAGGACAAGCAGTACTTGTAAACATGCTATGCATCGTTAGGTTTCCGCTGGCAGTACCAGTATAGTTCAAAGCGGAAATTCCATTTCGCTTACAAATGTCCAAGCACAGCCGAATAAGCGCCGCAAGCGCTGCATCGCTAACGTGCCATTCTGGTGCGCCGCCATCGTTCGCCACTTCTATGGTAATGGCTTGGTGATCGTTGCTAGGGCTAGAGCTGCACCAAGACCGGTTACTTTCATCTACATATAGCCCGATATTTCCATTGCTATCAATGGCATAGTTTGCCGACATTTGCCGTGCAGGTTTTGCCACCAAATCTCCAAACGCTTGCAAGCTCAAATTCCCCGCCATGTGATGCGGCGTAATTTTTAAAATCTTATTATTCCGTGGCTTGTTGCAGTTTGGGCTCAATTGCGTATGTACTACCAATGCGCTGTTACTCATCATTTTCCTCTTTTCTTGCTATTTAAGTTTTATTGTATTCCTCATTTATTTCTATCATATTGCATTCTTTGTATGTATCCTCCACACTAATTATAATAACTATAAAAGGAGATTTCTTATGAAAATAAAAAGAACATTTATGTTAATCATCTCCACTTTTTCATTGCTGGCTTTTTCTGCTTGTTCCACCACACAACAAGCCCAAAGCAATACAGTAGAAAGCCAGCTAAATTTATCCGACATTCCCTATTCCCAGCCCAGTAGCGAAGAAATTGCTTCTATGAAAGAATCTTTTTCCACACTTGAGTTTGTCACCTTTCAGGATTATTCTACACCGTTTGCGCTAGAAATAGGCGAAACATTTGGCGGCTTTAAACTAGAAGACGTACTCTATAATAGCCAAAACGGCGAAAATTCAGCAAAAACCCAAATTGCATACTTCACGCCAGCGGCAGAAACACTCACGCTGACAGGATATCTGGTATTCACCCCCGTCAACAATGTATTCTTTGTGCCAGACCAAGAATCCGAAAAAAGAATTCCCATTGTAGCCGGTACTTTCCAAGAAGAGTATCAATATTCGGCAGAAAATATTTTTGCTGTTTCTCCCAATACTCTAAAAGAACTTCAAGATATTTCAACTTTTGAAGAGGCTACTACTTTTTTCAAAAAATATCAAAGTGACACACTGCTCGAGACTCCCAGCCAGCTTAAATGCACCATTACCGTTTCTACTTATGAAACCTATATCTCAGCAACCGAGCCTTCTAATTGCATTCTCACGGTTTCTTCTATTTCTGAGTAAACTCTCTAAACTTATATAAGTCGCCGCTTTTATCCTGGTATTTCCAATCGCAAAATCAGCTACGATGGCACTTCTTGTTATATCATGCCGCTGTGACACATTCGAAACAACTTAAAAACCATCTCCCACACTTTTTTAAAGTCAAAGTGTGGAAGATGGTTTTAAATATACGTAAACCAAAAAAAGACCCGCACAATGTGCAGGTCTTTTTCTTTACATAATAATGCCCACCAGCGAATAAAACTTAGTAGTTAACGCAGTTTTTCAATTCAAAGTAAGCTTTTGGATGCAAGCAAACAGGACAAAGTTCTGGTGCATGTGTGCCAATATGAACATGACCACAGTTTGTGCAAAACCAAACTTGTTCTGTTTCACGAGCAAAAACTTTGCCTTCTTCAATATTTTTCTTCAAAGCAAGGTAACGTTCTTCGTGGTTTTTTTCAATTTTACCCACGCCTTCAAATTGACGAGCCAATTTTTCAAACCCTTCTTCACGAGCGGTTGCTGCCATTGTCACGTACATGTCAGACCATTCGTAATGTTCACCCGCAGCTGCATCTACAAGGTTGTCTAGAGTATCTGGCATTTCGCCACCATGCAAAGCTTTAAACCAAAGTTCAGCATGTTCTTTTTCGTTGCCAGCAGTTTCGGTAAAAATATCGGCAATTTGTACATACCCGTCTTTTCTAGCTTTAGAAGCATAGAATGTGTATTTATTGCGTGCTTCGCTCTCCCCAGCAAACGCAATTTTCAAGTTTTCTTCTGTTTTTGATCCTTTCAAATCCATTATAAAAACCTCCCATTTATTTTTTCAATGCTACAAATAAGAATATTATTTGTACAAAGTATAATAATAGTATAACAATCCTAAAAAATAAAAGCAAATGTATATTTCACATTTATTCTATCTTTTCACTAAAATATCATATTTCTATTGTGCGAATTGTATAAATATATATGAACAAATTTTGAATTTTCTAATCAAGCAGTAGAAAAACGCAAAATGGTTCAAGTAAATTACTTTATTTCGACAAATATGTTTTTGCTTATGTTATAATGTACCAATAACTTTTGGCAACCCCAAAAAATATACGATTGCAAAAAGGTTGCAAGCGCAATATAAGGAGATTTTTATGCGAAAGACAATTATTATAAATGACTTAAAGGATATACAGTCTGTCACTTCGGCTGCCACCAATTTGTTCGATGCCATTCATGTGCAAGACCAGCTTGGCGCTATTGCTAACGCAAAAAGCATTCTTGGGCTCATGTCGCTAGACTGCACCAATCCGCTTGTGGTAGAAAGCGAAAACCCAGAAGCCGTTCTTGCTGTTTGCTCTTCTATCGAAAATATAGCCAAAATATAATGCTATGCATGCGTGGCATGTATAAAATAAATCGAAATTAAAAATAAAAAGCATTGTGCTGAGTTTTCAGCACAATGCTTTTTATTTTTCACTATTTTCTATATTCTATTACGCATCGGTATTCATTGTAAAATAACTTTCCGAAGACATAAAGTATAGCGGCTGTGCTTCGCCTGTGTATTTAAAAGCCACTTTACTAAAATATTCAACCGCTTTCCAAATCATTTCATCTCCAGAAGGCTCAACACGCCCACTTTCTTCTCCATTTTCACTTTGGGTTTCGCTGCTCACTGCTTGGCTTTGTGCCGACTGGGCTGTTTTGTCCTGCTGCCAAGCAACCATGCCTCTCACACCGCTTGCCGCAATCACATTTCCTTCTGCCATAATCGTTTCCATTACCGGATTTATACCATATACCACCACTTTATAACCATCCTGTTCTGGCCACTGTGGTGTTTCCTTAGTTTCAGGGTCCACCATCTCGCATTCAAACACTTCCAATACATTTACTGCATCGGCGGCCTCTTCTTGTACAAGATGCTCCGAATTCACAAGCATCGCTTTTGCACTCAAAGAAAATCCCACTTTACCATCTTCAACACTTTCGTTGCCAATTTCGTATTGCGTACGATCTGGCCCGGCATAATAATACACAATATCCCCTACACGCACCATATCCCCGGGAAATACCATTCCAGATTCCACCACTTGCTCTTGCTCCATTTGCGGAATATCAATCACTCTGGTCTGATTTTCATACGCATTGCCCGCCACAATCTCAATTGCATACTCCGACACTTGCGTGTCCTGCGGATACGAAAGCATAAAAATCGGCAACGCGCCACCAGTGTTCAAATTTGTAATCGCAGCATAACAAGGGGCGTCATCCACACGCTTTACCGACAACGAAAACATTACCTTGTCATATACCGCTTGCGTTACACCCGTAATACGAACAAAAGCACGGTTTACTTCACTTTCTTCAAAAGTAACTTCGGTTGCCGCATTTTCTCGCACTGCAAAAGCATCTTCCCAAGTTCCAGTCGTTTCGTACAAAACCTGCAACCCAAGCCCCTCAATGCCCTCTGTCACTTCTTTTTTCACATCCTCCAGCTCTGGCAATAACTCGCTTTGCACCTGCGATATCGCCACATCGCCGGTCTCCTTAACTTCCTCTTTATCGCCGCAAGCCACAAGCATTCCGCTCATCAGTGCCAAAGACGCCAGTAAAGCCACACTTTTTTTAATTGTTTTATTCATATTTTCCCCTTTCCAAAACTGCTATTGTTATACCGAAATTCTAACTCGCATAAAAAACGAAACAATTTCTCTTTTTGCGTCATCCTCAAAATACTTAAAACAAAACTCTTTTTTCTTACCTTCATACATAAAATAAATGGTTGCGTTTTTGGTCATTGCATTGGTCACCTGCGAAATTTTATTTTTTTCAAATTCGTGCGGTCCCATCGCAATCGCATTTTCCGAAATGCTTACCGTTTCAGGAAAAATCTTTTTTCCCAACAAATACCCCGCTAAAAACACAGCGGCAAATAACAGTGCAATCAGCATAGTACCAAGCTTTGTGGGCGAAAATTTAGTAGACGCCACTGCCAAATCTGGCCGCACAAAATCCCAAGATAAGTAAATTGCCATTGCCAATATGCAAAATACCAAAAACCCAATCAATAGCTTAATATCTGCGCCACGTTTTGCTTTGTATACCTTTTTCTCTTTTGTCATCTCGCTCTCCTACTTACATTCTATAGTACGTAAATTATACCACAAAATATCTGCTACACAACCATTGCCCAAAATATTCTGCCTGCATTCAAGCAAATAAACAAAAAATAAAAGCCATCTGCCCTTGAGCAAACAGCTTTTATTTTACTTTGCGATAAGTTCGCTTATTTTGCTAGTCTAGCACGTTGTGCTTCTAGCTGAGCAGCAAGCTCTGCTGGTAAATGATCGCCAAATTTAGCATATAGCTCCTCAACGCCCGCAGCGTCTTCTTTCCATAGCTCTTTGTCCACAGTCAAAAGGTCGGCAATCACTTCTGGTGTAACCCCTGCCAAATCGGTAATGTCAATATCGTCTACTTTTGGCAAGTATCCAATTTCTGTTTCCACCGCATCTACTTGGTTATTGCAACGGCTCAAAATCCACATAAGCACGCGCATGTTGTCACCAAATCCAGGCCAAATAAAGTTGCCTTCGTCGTCGGTGCGGAACCAGTTCACATTAAAGATTTTTGGTGCTTTTTCGCCCAATTTTTGTCCCATGTCTAGCCAATGTTGCCAGTAGTCGCCCATGTTGTAGCCACAGAACGGTAGCATAGCCATTGGATCACGGCGCACTACGCCAACAGCGCCCGCAGCAG
>JBANCY010001148.1:0-13549 GCA_037040045.1 Phorticella flavipennis | reverse complement strand
TCCGCCTCTTTCCTTGCCGCTGTTCATGTTCGTTGCATTTCTTTGTGGCTGAAAATTCTCGTTTAATTATTGTCGACTCTATCTAGGGGGAGCGTGAAATTCGCATGGAACGCATTTGCGTCGTGTTGCCTTTGTATAAAAACAAATCAGAACAATATGGCAAATGTCCTGCATTCTTCTTGCAGGATATACGCCCTATTGATAGACTATTTTATCTTTTTTTGATACACTTTTTACAAGAAAAAACAATATTTTGTTGTGGCCTGTTGTAAAAAGTGAGAAAGGAGTTTTGATGATTACAATGACCAAACAAGACCTGATTGACTTAGGTTATGGCGCATACTTCGCTACCGACATTATCAAACAAGCCAAACAAGTAATGGTTGAGCAAGGACATCCCTACTATCAGTCAAGAAAGCTTGACCGTGTTCCTGCAAAAGCGGTGGAAGCAATTTTAGGCATTGAGTTCTCTGTTCAACAACCTGTTGTTGATTAGTGCTTCTTGCAACAAAAAGGAGTATTAAAATGACAAAGAAAAAAAGCCCTATCAAACAAGCAAACGATGGTACATTCTTCTTTCGCCTAACGGTTGGCTACCATCCAAAAACTGGAAAACAAGTTCAAAAATACCAAAGCGGTTTTAAAACCAGAAAAGAAGCTGAATCAGCTTATACAGCATTACTTGCTCAAAAAAATTCTCTTGAAATCGTTGAACCTAGACAGAAAATTTCCTTTAAATCCTATATCGAAGATATTTTGCTTCCTTATTATGAAACGCAGCTTAAACCGCGAACCTTTCAATCTCACAAAGACATGATGCGATTGCATATTATTCCTTTTTATCAACAATCACTCGATGATATTAGACCTATACATATTCAACAATGGCAAACTCAACTTAGTCAACGATATAAGAGTTCATATGTTCATATGATGCACGCTACACTATCACGAGCACTTGAAAAAGCTTGCTGTTTAGAATTAATACAGGAAAATCCTGCAAAGAAAATTGGAAACGTCAAAAAAGAAAAAGCAAAAATTGATTTTTGGACAAAAGATGAGTTTGAAAAGGTTGTTTCGATAATTGATATAAAAAAATATTCATCCTATTTTGAATATATCGCCTTAACTCTTTTGTTTATGACTGGGATGCGTATTGGCGAAGCAAGTGCATTACAATGGAATGATATTGATCTTGAGTTGGGAAAACTTAAAATTAACAAAACGCTTTACTATACAAATAGAAGAAAATATAGTTTTGAAGATACGAAAACGCTTGCAAGTGAGCGTATTATTACTTTGGATGAGCAAACTTTATCCTTGCTGAATCACTGGAAGTGGGTACAATCTAAAGTTATGAAAAGCGATTTTATTCTTAGTTACAATAATTTTCCTACCCACAAAGGAAGAGTAAGTGCCGCCATAAAGCATTATTCTCAATTAGCAAATGTACATCGCATTACAGTTCATGCTCTTAGACATTCCCATGCTTCCTTGCTAATAAATATGAACATTTCTCCCATTCTAATCAAAGAACGTCTGGGACATAAAGATGTAAAAACAACACTTAGTATTTATGGACACCTTTATCCAAATAGTGATTTTAGAGTAGCTGAACAACTCAACGGAATACTAAAAATTAAATTTCCATTACAAAAATGAGCTTATTTCAATGATAATTAGTTTCTTGAGCAGTAGAACATTCGATTTGTTACATTTATATTACAACACTTATTCTTGCTTTTCTAAAAAAAATATGCAACAAATATGCAATCTGAAAATAAAAAAAGCTTCAAAATGCCTTATCATAAGGATTTCAAATCATAAAATACCCCTCTACTTAATAGTGCGAAATAAAGGCTGCTTTTCATCCCCCTAGAGCCATTTTTTATGCTACAATGGTTTTGTGACAACAAGAGAGGAAAAATCCTCCGCCATCTCATGAGTGCAACGGCTGGCAGAACGCAAAAAATGCGTGCTAGAAAAATGAATTTCTAACACGCACTTGAGTAAATTCTATTCAAGTTAAAAATCAACGCCAAAGTCAAGCTATAGCATGCAAACCGAGTTTCACAATCTGTTGCAAACGGCATATAAAGCTGGATTGGATATTCTATCGCTGGCGAGGATAGTAAAGGCATTGCTATCTCTGGCAGGGCAAGACTACGATAGCAATTTTTGTATACCAACGTCAGATTATCTCAATAATCCTAAATTTGTTTGACCGAGAACAGATTGTTTCCACAGTTGCCTATGAAAAAACGATATGCTATAATGAACTTTGACGTGGATGGTCGCGAGTATATTGAATAAGCGACCTACGTGTTAGTATTTCTGGTACTAAACCGTTAGCAATGTCTGAGGGGCTCAACCTCATTCAATGCTCCACGTCTTTTTTTATTTCTACGTTCTGTTGCTTTTACTATAACCGAGAATTTTTAATATGTCAAATATTAATTCTCGGTTTTTTAAGCAACTGTATATACAGATAGAAGTTGATCATAAAATGAATACGCAGGACCAAAAAATGTCATTACGCATACAGTCGCCCCTTTTGGATGGGTTTCTTCTTCATTTGACGATACTACTGGCAAAGAAACACCTTTTCTTAATATACCAAGTTTTTGGCTATTTTTGTCGCTTTTATAAAGATATTGTGATTTTTCTGTATAACACATCTCTATTCCATTAGCAACATTGATAGTATGCTCGCGTTTGCGAATATTATTATTTTTGTCATGTTTTAGGTTTGCGATTTCAACATATCCTAGATTCATGCCTTCAATCCAAACCACTGCTAATTTTTTATCACTTTCTTCAGGTATCATAACCATTGAGTCATTTTTTTGATATGCATAAGCTTTTTGTGTTTTCTTTTTATCTTTATAAATCGTTCCCGCTTTATCAGCGCAAACAATGTACACAATCTGATCAAAGCTTTCTATAGAAGAATATCCTGGTACACCTGCAAATGCAACCACTGCATTTACAAACGATAATGCGAGTATGCTGACCATAATTAGCCATCTTTTAATATTTATTTTTCTCATGTTTTCCCATTCTCCTTTTTTAAAATTTAATATATCAATTTTATTTTACAACAAACATAATTTGTGTGCAAGATAAACGTCAAAGACAATCGGCTCATATGTTAAGAAAATGCACAAAACATTGTTAATCAACTCCTTGCCATATAAGAAACCTACCAGAATAATTTGGTAGACTTTTTATTATCTATTATATGTTTTAGTCTAGTGGTATAACTTCTCCTATATTATCTTTTAAAGAATAACCAATTAATTCTTGCTCTGATAAATATTCTTTTAAATGCTTTTTCATCTTATCGTCTCGATTAGAATGATCTGTGGAATCTGATATAATTTTATTCGAAAGACCTTCAATTTCAGTTCCTGAAATAGGCATAGCACAAAACGCTTGAATGCAATCAGCCCAATCTTCACCATCTTCTGATCTTCTGCTGTTTTATACTCATCTAAGGTATATGTACTCTCCATATTTTTACTATAAGTTATGCAGACAGAGTCAATCCCACATGAATATAGCCTACTTGTAAATAATATTATTATATGCATAAGTCTTTGTGAAAGATCAAGGTCAAGAACAAAAGGTCAAAACCATCTTTCCCCTGAGTGAAAAGTGTTGCAAGCGGCTCTTGCTCAAACGAAACGTTTCTGCAAAATCTTCTGCTCTGCGAAACTTTTTACGCTCTCTCGTTTTTTTCGCGCTTTAATTTGTATGATTCTTCCTATGTTTTTCTCCTTTTATACAAAAAAACCACCCTTAATCAGATGGTTTTTGCTTTATTGTTTGATTTATAGATTTTCAACTGTTCCCATAAATAAGATATTTCCACTATAATCCATAATGCCATAAATAAATGGACGGTCTAGCTTAACAGTTACTTCTTTTATTTTGCGATCATCTGGTATAAATTGAGGAACTGGCATACCAGCAGTTATAGCTGAAGCACTAACACCTTCTTCGTTAACTTCAATAACTGCTTTATGAATCATTTCAGACATAATTAGATCTTCTTGTGGATTAACGGTTGCTTTATTTAAGTTAGTTTTTGAAAAATCAATACTAACATTCTTTAAATCTTTCATTAAATCTTGTGTTTCATAGCTTGTTGTAAATCGTGGCAAAAAGAATTTACCTTCATATTTTACTTTATTCGTATCACTACTCTTACTCATCTTTGTTAATTCAGCACTACTAAGTGACGTAATGACTTGATCCAATGCTTTTTGTCCTTTAGCTTTTGGCAAAATAAAGAACATTTTATATGGTTGCAATGATTTTTGAACGAACTGAACAGAGTTATCTTCATAATAGGAAGCATCTTCTATTCCGCCTTGCATAAGTGGAACGGTAGTTGTCTTTTTAATACCATAAAATTTTTGGTTTTTTGTGTCTTGCTTGTAAAATTCATGTTCCCAATGCGTTTGTAAACTCACTGCATTTATGAATATCATTTTTATTTTTTGTGGATTCGAGAAATTTTCAACAGCACTTGGAATCTGTCCTTCTGTTTGTTTGCTTACCCAATCATTGACTGTTTTTACAGAACCTGCTTTTGTAAAATCCAATGTTTGAAGCTGTGCATCATAATCTTTCGCTACTTGCTTAAAATCAGAGCTAATCGTAAATTTAGGTGCAATATAAATGGCATTGGCAACATTGAATTTGTAACTTGTGTCATCTCCCTGCTGTTTTCTCCATTCTTGATGTTCTTTATATTGATTTAACTGATCTTGCAATTCTTGGTTGATTACACTTGCTTTAGTCGTTGCAGGGTATTGCCAGGCTTTGTTAATCGCTTGATGTGTTGAATCATCGACAACATTGTTGTTAATGCCTAAGATAAATTCAATGCTGTATGGCGACATGATCATATTAGCTCTATCAGTATTATTTTTTTGCATCGCTTGGAATAAATCAATCGATAGCTCTTGCGAATTTTTTTCAAAGGTTTCCGTTGCTGTTTGTGTGCTTTGCTGCGTTTCTGCGTAAGCTGTTCCAAATAGCATCATCGATACCATCAATATTGCCCCTAATTTTGTCAGATTTTTCCTCATAATCCCTCCTGTTATTAAAAATAGAATCCTTATTTTTTATTCTCTTACAGTATAACCGATTGTTTTCTACCATACAATAATTTGAGCGGAAACAGAGATAAATTAGAGATTTATTCCACCGCATTTCTTAATCATTCAACCACAAAATCAAATGATTCTTTCTCTTCTTTGTCTGAAATATCTATATCAATGGGAACATCACATCGAAAAAACAAACTTGCTCTATTGGCGCGTTTGTTTTCCTCTAAAAATTGATTCAAGTATTGAGCAACATTGTCTTGTATATTTTCAACCGCTTGCCGATGCAGCATGCGATGCTTTTTGATTTCTTGATGGCTTGCTCGTCTTCTCTGTTCTAACGTATTCTTATTCAAGTTCGCTATCTCCTTCCCATGCAATTCCCAAATCAATCCCAGACGTACTATGCTTTTTTATCGCATATTTTTTTGCTTTTTTCTTCGCTGTTTCTAATCGTTCATTCTGCGAGGAATACATACGCGAAATATTTTTGTTCGCATTTAAATATTTCTCCATCGCACTTTGACATTGTAGATTGTTCGCAATCAGGTCTTTTGTAATAGCTCATAATTTCTCTTTTACATCCTCTAGCATATATTGCTGCTTCAAACTTCCCTGTTTGCGCAATATATCTAGCAGTTCATTCAGTTGTTTTGAATTTTGAAAGCTTTGGAAAATGCTCTCGTGAGCGATTCTCTTAAACGATTTACTTTTTCTGGTACGATGAAATAATTTCTCACGCCTTTTTTGCAACTTTTTAGCCTTTTTTCTTGCATTTTTCATTAGCATATTTTATAATCGTTCATAACAATTTGTAGACAAATAAGGTGGATGTAATGAATAAAAAAAAGAGTATTATATTGATTTTATGTGCCATTATCTTTGCGATTATGGGTGTACCATTTTTTATTAGTGGTATTAATTCTCTTTACAAAAATTGGTACTTAGATAAAAAAGGTGTTTTTACTATTGGCACAGTGACTTATGTTGAAATAGAAGATAACACTTATACTAGCGATGATCAATATCAAACTAAAAAGACAGTTACTTCTTATAGACCAACCATTCAATTTTCAACTTCACTTGGCTTATTTGAAGAAAAAAGCTCTATTACAAGCACTTCTTATAAAGATTTCAACATTGGCGATCAGATACCAATCCGCTACAACGAGAATAATCCTGCTGACTATAAACTTGCTACATCAAAAGCTTTTCTCGTATCTGGAATTTTTCTTTGTATTGGGGGCCTATTTTGTTTCATTGTAGCTTTTATTTTACTAAGGGCTTTTTTGAAAAGCGAATCTCAAAAATCAACTCATTGATCGCATCGTTTCTTTCAAACTACAGCGAATAAGCAACCGATGAGAAGCACTCGAACAGGCTACAAGTATAAAGTATTAAGCCACTTTTTCCTGTTCGCACATCAAAAGCTTTGTTTAAAGATGGCTCAACCGTTTGTATCTCCATGACCTCGAACCTGTAAATCGTTCCAGCTTTATCAGGAGATAAAGCTTATGAACAAAATAAAGGATTAGATATAAATGGAGACGGCATAATTACTAGAAAAGAAGCTGTTCAAAAAGTCATTGATAGAAGGGATAACAATTTTGAAAAAACAAAATAAACAAAATATATGTTTTGTTTTTCTAATGTGCTTATTTATTTGTGCAGCAGGATGTCAAACAGTAAAAGGCGAAAAATTAAATACTTGGCTTGGAGAATATCAGTATACTGAGTTTAATGAACCTAATATTAATTTGCTTGTTAGAATTTATATATATCAAGAAAATAAACAGTATTATGCAACCATATTTTTAGATGGTTTTCAAACTAAAGAAGCCATTAAAGCTTCCGTTACTGGAAATAAAAAAGAAATTAAATTAAAATTTATAGAACATATAGAGAATGAATTGAATCAAGCAATAGGTTTACAACATGAATATCAAGCTGAAGAGAATCTACTAACATTTATAAATGATAATGGAGATATTCTAGCTCAAGAAGAATCTCTTAAACTATCTTTTCGTAACATTAAGCAAAATAAGTGGGTAAATTTTGAAAAATTAAATTAAACGTTAAAATAATAATGGTGATAATCTTTAATAAAAAAAATCTCAATGCTGGAGAAAAGTCAGATAATAAAGCAGCGAGAAAACGAGCGCTTGCGCGAGATGAGTTGAAATCTTATTTAGTTAGAAACAATCCTAATTATGACTCAGCAGAAATAAAAAGATTATTTGTTAATTACAAGGGTGGAAATATAAAATACGAATATAAAGACAGACGAACAAGAGAAGCTGAGGTATTTATGCAATAATATTGGGAGAATATAATGAAAAAAAGATATAACTGTTTTATGTATATTTTCGTTTTCTGTTTGTTAATAGCTGGATGCATTCAAAAAAATCATAGTGAAACAAATAAAAATAAAGTGACTTCATCTTCCTATGATAATGCTGTATCTAATTTGAAAATAAAAGCAGTTGAAAATAGTCGCCAAAACGATTTATCATCTGTGATAGACTCTAATAAAGATTTTCATTATTTTATTCAAGGTAATCCATCAAATCCCATTGATATCAGTCAAGCAATGGATTGGGAATGGGTTGTAAAAGACGGATATGATAACGCGTATTTTTTAAATGATAATATTGTCAAATTTAGCTCTTATGAATCTGGAACTGTCATTAACAAATTATATAATACCGAAATCAACCAATTTTTATTCGATGATTATGATAATATTTATGATTACGATGTGACAACAAAGCTTGCCATTGTTGGAAAAGAAAATAACGTTTATTTAATTGACTCCACTAATGCAATACTTGCCCAGCTAGACAAGTATGATAACTATCACATCATAAACAAAAATGCAATTATTATAAAAAAAGCTGATTATATGGGTATAATCAATGCTCAAAACGAAATGATATTAAATATTGTATATGATGAAATATATCCTATTTTGGGTGATATTATACAAATATCAAAGAATAATCAATGGGGCTTATATGACATAAAAACCAAACAATTTATTTTGGATTTAAACTATCAAGCAATATCGGTTATTAATGCGAATTTATTTGCAGTCAAACAAAATGATTGCTGGAATCTTATCGATAAAAACAAGAACATTTTAAATCAATACTCATTTGATGACATGCATGATTTTCACGAAGGATTGGCTGGTGTTTGCAAAGACAGCAAGTGGGGCTTTGTCAATGAGCAAGGCGATGTTGTCATTGGTTTTCAGTATGATGCAGCAAGCTTTTTTAGTGAAGGAAAAGCGGCAGTAGCTTTATCTGACGAATGGGGATATATCAATAAGCAAAATGAAATCGTAATTCCTTTTCGAAGTTGTAATGCTAGCTCAGATGCAATTTCGTTGTTTGGACCGTTTAAAAACGGCATGGCACTTGTTCCAGATGAGATTAGTATATTGGTTGATGAGCAAGGTAAAGAAATTTTAGGAAATAATACACCATTTTTTATTTATGGAAATTATGATGTTGAGTATGATTTTATCAAAGGATTTATCTATATTGATTCTGCCATGAAACAACGCAAGACAGGTTTAATAAGTGAAGATAATATTGTTCGGTTAGCACCTGCTTTTGATCGGATCGAAGAGTATTCGTTCCCTTATGTAATTGTAGGAAATGAAATAAATGAAGAAATGAAATTTGGTTTAATCAAAGTTACGCGTTCCGATTGATTTTTTAGAAAAGTTGGAAATCAAAGGCGCTTACAGAAGCGATTTTATCAGGCGAAGAAAGTATTTAGGTTTAAGCCGATTTATCTGATGGTATAATCGGCTTTTATGAGGATGAAGCTAATGCACTTGATTATTTTTGGGAAGCAACGGCATCGAGCCAAGAAGAAAAAGTAAGAAGGCATGTAAAGAATATGCGATAAAAAGCATAGTACGTTTGGGATTGATCGGGAGATTAAATAACAAACTTGAAAGAATACTTTCAAAGAAGATAAAGAAATCACTTAATTTTGCGATTGAATGCTCGACAAATGCAGTAGAATGAAATCTCTATTTTATCTCTATTTCAACTGAAATACTTGTATAGTAGAAAACAATCAATTATACTGAAAGAAAATGAAAGTAAGAATCTATTTTCTAGTAAAAGGAGCACTTATGAGAAAAAGTATGATGAGATTTGGAGCTATGCTTCTAGCGTCAGTAATGCTGTTTGGAACAGCTTATGCAGAAGCTCCGAAAAACACAACCGAAACCTTTGAAAAAAATTCGCAAGAGCTATCGATTGATTTATTTCAAGCGATGCAAAAAAATAATACTGATAGAGCTAATATGGTCATGTCGCCATACAGCATTGAATTTATTTTAGGCATTAACAACAATGTTGTCGATGATTCAACACATCAAGCGATTAACAAAGCCTGGCAGTACCCTGCAACAACCAATGTGAGTGTCATCAACCAAGGATTGCAAGATCAATTAAATCAATATAAGGAGCAGCAGCAACGGGCAAAACAGTGGGGAGATGACACAAGTTACAAATTCAATGTTGCCAATGCCATTTATATTGCACCTAAATTTACGATTAGCTCTGATTTTAAGCAAGTAGCGAAAGATTATGATGCACAGCTTCAAACATTGGATTTTACAAAAGCAGGTTCTGTAAAAACAGTCAATGATTGGCTAAGCAAACAAACAGAAGGACAGATTCCAAGCGCTGTTGAAAATTTCTCGAATCCACAAAAGATGAGAATGATGCTTGTCAATGCAGTGCATTTGGAAGCACGCTGGAAAAACGAGTTTAATAAAGAAAGTACAAAAAATCAAAAATTTTATGGTATTAAAAAAACAAGCACCGTTCCACTAATGCAAGGTGAGATTGAAAGTAGATCTTATTACGAAAATAAATCTGTGCAGTTTGTTCAAAAGTCATTGAAACCGTATAAAATGTTCTTTATTCTGCCAAAAGAAAAAGGACAAAAAGCATTGGATCAAGCCATTGAATCACTCGATAGTGCTCAATTAACAAAAATGAGTAAGAGCAGTGATACTGCTAAAATAGTCTATGAGGGTTTATTCTTTTTGCCACGATTTACAGCAAGCTATGAAACAAAAGATTTAATGCAAGATTTAAAAGGTATTGGTGTTGATTTTTCTAAAACCAATTTAAACAAAGCAACTGTCAATCCAAAAGATAATCTTACCATATCCCAAATGATTCATAAGGCTGTTATCGATGTCAACGAAGAAGGCGTGAGTGCTTCGGCTGTAAGCATAGAGAAAGCACCAGAATTTATTCCAGAAACAAGACAAATCAAAAAAGTAACCGTTAAGCTAGACCGTCCATTTATTTATGGTATTATGGATTATAGCGGAAATATCTTATTTATGGGAACAGTTGAAAACCTATAAATTAAACAAGCAATAAAATAAAAACCATCTGATTAAGGGTGGTTTTTTGTATAAAAGGAGAAAAACATAAGAAGAATCATACAGATTAAAGCGCGAAAGAAACGAGAGAGCGTAAAAAGTTTCGCAGAGCAGAAGATTTTGCAGAAACGTTTCGTTTGAGCAAGAGCTGCTTGCAACACTTTTCACTCAGGAGAAAGATGGTTTTGACCTTTTGTTCTTGACCTTGATCTTTCACAAAGACTTATGCATATAATAATATTATTTGCAAGTAAGCTATATCCATCTGCCCTTAACCTTGATGATGATTGCCTTTAACCTTTGGAATAAAGCTTAAAGGATAGAACGCAATGGGCATGATAAACGCTGAGAGTGAGCACTGTTATGGCATTTTTGAGAAGCGAGCAAATGAAGCCTACAAGCAACCTGTCCTTGACTACGAATTGTTCACATTGTAAAATAAAATTAATTTGTTAAACTAAAAAAGAGGGAAAGAGGAAATATGAATAAAAACAGTATTATTATGGCATTAGCTTTAATGTCTGTACTCACTATGACCGGTTGTGCTGGTAGTGAGTCAAATGCAAAAGGAGAAGAAAAAGCGATAACTCAAGCAGTTCAAACAGAAAATAAATCAGAAAAACAATTAGATGAAAACAAAGAATATTCTTTTGATGAGCTTTTTGAAGATAAAGCTTTCGCAGAAGAGATTGCTAAAGCGGTAAATAAACAAACTACAGATACTATAACTGCCAGCGAATTAGCATCGATTACGAAACTGAGTATCAATGAATTTGAACAGGTAGAGTATAGTGATACAATGAAAATGCCAGACATTGAAAAAAGCTCAATTTCTTCAATTAACGGTGTTGAATATCTTACAGGATTAGAATACTTGAAAATAAACTTCACTGAAATAACCGAGATTCCCGAATCAATCGGCAATTTGCAAAATTTGAAGTTTCTTTCCATTACTCGCTCAATTGAACAAATAAAGAAATTACCTGAATCAATTGGCAATTTGAAAAACATAAAAAATATCAATCTTCATTTTAATCAAATTACACAATTGCCTGAATCAATGAGCGAACTGAAAAATCTTGAAACACTCGATATTTCAGGAAACCAACTAACAAGTTTACCAGCATGGCTCGATACTTTACCAAAGTTAGAAAAACTTAATACAGCGGACAACCCAATACAGTAAAAAGCCAAGAATTAATATTTGACATATCACAAATTCTCGGTTATAGTAAAAGCAGCAGAACGTAGAAATAAAAAAAGACGTGGAGCAATGACTGAGGGTCTGAAGCCTCAGACATTGCTAACGGTTTAGTACTCCAAGATACTAACACGTAGAATCATTATTTGGCAAGCCTTATTCTGATTCATCCACGTCAAAGCTCATTATAGCATATCGTTTTTTCATAGGCAACTGTGGAAACAATCTGTTCTCACTCAAACAAGTTTAGAATTATTGAGATAATCTGACGTTGATGTACAAAAATTGCCATCGTAGTCCTGCACTGCTAGAGATAGCAGTGCCCTTACTATCCTCGCCAGCGATAGAATATCCAATCTAGCTTTATGTGCCGTTTGCAACAGATTGTGAAACTCGGTTTGCGTGCTATAGCTTGACTTTGGCGTTGATTTTTAACTTGAATAGAATTTGCTCAAGTGCGTGTTAGAAATTCATTTTTCTAACACGCATTTTTTGCGTTCTGCCAGCCATTGCACTCATGAGATGGCGGAGGATTTTTCCTCTTTTGTTCTCACAAAACCATTGTAGTATAAAAAATGGCTCTAGATGATGTCGACTATAAAATAATATCAAGCTTTGTGAAAGGTCAAGAACATTGGTTTTTTTATGGTTATTTTTTAACTATATTTACTTAATTGTATTGTTCTACTAAATAACCTATTTCTTACGAAATTCAAGACCAAATAGACAATTTCCCATTCATATGATATACTTAACCACATTGTAAAAAATCAAAATTATCCTTGAAGGTCGAAATATGTATTTTAAAACAAAAGCCACATTAATTTCAAGCAGCATGCTATTATTAGGACTTTTCAGCCGCACTGCTTTGGCACAAGAACAATCTTTTCCAGACACAATAAAAGAACTAAATATAAGTACCGCAGTAACAAATATTGTCGTGGAAACTTCATCAGACAATAAAGTGCATATTATATCTGATGATGATCCAGATATAATAGGAAAAGCCTTTGCTTCAAAAGAAAATAATAAAAAAATAACAATTAACAAAATTAATGAAGTGTTTATTGATGAAATAACAATCCAGCTACCTAATAATAATAATCTAGTCTTAAATATAACTTCTGGAACGGGTGAAATCAATATCAAAAATGCAAAAGCGCAAGAAGTGATTCTTAAAAATAGTGCATCAAATATTGAAATAGACAACCTCAATACCCCATCCCTCTCTATTACTACTCAAACTGGAGATATAAGTGTTGAAAATTCTTCTATAAAAAAAATAACTGGACAAACATCAGCAGGAGATACGAACATTCAAGCAAAAGAATTGTCAACCGTTGTATTTGAGAGCAGTACAGGTGACATAAAAATAGATACATCTTATGTCGCTCCCAGTATAAAAATTAAATCAGTTGCAGGATATGTTGATATTTATTTACCAAAAAAAGCTACCCCCAAATATACACTCAAAACAACAACTGGAAGTATAAATTCGCCCAAACCAAGCAAAAGTAGCAAGGGAAATATTGATGTAACTACTATTTCGGGTGACATTAACATTAGCTTAAAATAATATCATATAAAATTTTTTCTCATTCACGAATTGCTTTATCTACGCTCGTTTCGTTAATAAAGCATGACCATGCAATATTTTTTCAGATGGGACGAAATATCCATTGACATCAGTACAACAGCACAAATACAAATAAACAGATTTAGCTTGTTTACTTAGATGGTGTCGACTATAAAGAAATGATATAATATAAGAAAATGAATACTGGAGGTTTTCTTAATGGCAGCATCGTA